>CAKAOI010026073.1:42661-128798 GCA_916701655.1 Sebastiscus albofasciatus | reverse complement strand
AGGCCATTTAGTGCATTAAAAACTAAGAGAGGAGACTTTAAAAATCAATTCTAAAAGATACAGGGAGCCGGTGTAGGTTGCGTAAAAACAGGAGTTATACGATCTCTTATTTGCTTTTGGTACGCCAGTATAGAGTGTTACAGCAGTCAAGACAACTAGAAACAGAAGCACGAACAAGCTGTTCTTGCTGGCTCAGGAGAGGTCTCACTTCACTATATTGCCTAAATGATAAAAGGCAGTTTTGGTCAATGAATTAAAATGAGCTTTAAAGGGGACAGTGTGTAGGATTTAAATAGATAGATATGGATAGATGCACTTTATTGGAAATTGGAAAATGATTGTGTTACAGCTGCATGTTATCCAGGCAATGCACCGTACCATACTGATTACTACAACTAGCATAAAAAAAAAAAATGAACATATAATAACATACTGTATACGTTAGCAAAGTATGCATGTTACAATGTTTAGTTTTTATATAAAAATTAAATTAATTAAATTAAATGAGGTAGTAAACCATTTAGCAACATCTAGTGGTGTGGTTGCAGATTGCAACCGACTGATACCCCCTCCGCTCACTCCTCCCTTTCCAAAGCTCATTCTACGGTCACGAAAAACACGATTCTTAGTTTCAGGTGATTCTACACTAAAGAAAACATAGTTCTGAATATTATATTCTATTTCTGATAATAGATCCCCGAAATGTTACACACTGTTCCTTTAAAATTGAGGTCAGAATCTAAAATAACACAGAGGTTTGTCTTAGTATGTCATTATTTCAACATGTCAAATGAATATGTCATTATCAGGCCATTTGTTAATGTATAAGTACAGCTTTGCGGTGTTTTTTTTGTAGATACAATTCTTGCTTTAAACAAAGACTAAACCTATGCATTAATGTTTTCATGACAGAAGAATATCCTGATGTCCTAAATAATTTAAACTAAAGAGAGACAGAGGCCCAGTGTACCCTGACTCGGTGAGGAAGAGGCAGGGAGACGCATGTGTTGCTCAGAGAAGCCCACACATTTCCAGAAGAAGAAGAGATTTTTTTTTTAACTTTATGATGACACAGAGCTCATAAAACAGTACTGCCTTGGTTATGAGGGTGTTGTGTTCGTCAATGATTCAGCAGGATTTTTCTGCTGTAACTGTGGAGAAGAAAGTTGTAACGACTGCATATGGCTGGTGACCGGTGAAATACAACAGTGTAGAAGAGATGAACGGAGCTCATAAGAGCGTGGGCGATAACGGACCATAAGGGCTGGAATATCAGTGTAGCGGGAGATAAAAGTGGCAGCAAGGAGACACCCCCAGAGACGTATGTCTACACTAGCGTACGTGTTAGCGGCCGATTACTCAGATAAATGTAAATAAATGATGCTGAAAATGTCCAGCTTAGTCAACGATATTCTTATTATATAAGTATATCTTCACCTTTATTTTCTACATAGATTCTTTCTCACTACAGCAGTGTATTCCAGACAGTATTATATAATGTGATTGGGCAATGTTTGTCCAACAGGATACAGACAGCAGGAGTCACATTCACTGAATATAGTGATTGTTTCATCATTCATAGCTCTCATGACTGACGTGAATCCCTCGCACACTCATTTGCCAGACTTCCTTCAGTTTGAGACCAATTTGAAGCGAAGCTGAGAGGATTTTATCCATACCAGCCTCGAGGGTGGACATACTGATATCTGATTATAAATATTTCTGAATTATTGAATCAACTTATATATTTTTTGCAGAGAGGTACAAAACATTAGGAATAAACTGTTAAAAGAAAAATGTTTTCCTATCTTTAAATATTCAGCTTATTCATCATTAAAACTATTAGCATGAGGATTTTACGGTTAATTATGGGATCCTTTAATGAGGACCTTTGTTTAATGCTCATTTTCAGGTTCATATTTGTATTATATTAATAAGGTAGACCGAACCAATCTCTTCAGACTCCGCATCCTATATTACTTGGTGACATCACCACGTTACGGAATAAAAAGGCAGGACTTCAAGCAAGGCGTTTTTTTAGGCAGTTCAGGAGCAGTATTTCTGTGGAGGGAAAGTAACTCCCTTTGGTGTGGACTTTGGGCTTTGTAATTTTGCAGACCTTGTACAGTACATGCACAAAAAAATATATATAACACACTAACGGAAAGGGGAAAAAGCACAAAAAGCATAATAGGTCCTCTTTAAAGGGACAGTGTGTACAATTTAGTGGCATCTAGTGGTGTGGTTGCAGATTGCAACCAACTGAGTACCCCTCTGCTCACTCGTTCAGAGGCCATCCTTACCATAATAACACTACTTTAGGAGCAAAGGAAGTCAGACGGCGGCTGGCGGTACTGCGGGTTTTGCACTCTGCGGCTCATGTTACTGCGGAGAACTACGGTGGCCTTCAGGTTACGTAAAAACGTGAAAGGCTCTCTCTAGAGCTAGTGTTTGGGTTTGTCCGTTCTGGGGCTACTGTAGAAACATGGAGGAGCAACATGGCGGACTCCGTGAAGAGGACCCCGCTCCCTATGAAGATATATAGCTCATTCTAAGCTAACGGAAACGAACAGTTTGACATTTTGGGAAATTTACTTTCTTTCCAAGAGTTAGATGAGAAGATCAATACTTCTCTATTGTCTGCACAGACAAATACCAGCTCCTCTGAAGCTTACTAATTGATCACATTTGTTTCATCTATACATAGACCTGCTGGTACATGGATTTTGTTACATTTGAACATAGCCAGGTTAACCGATTCCCCGTTTCCAGTCTTTATGCTAAGTTGAGCAAAGCTAAGCTAACCATCCTCTGGCTGGAGCTTCATATTTACCCTTATATAGACATGAGAGTGGTATTGATCTTCTTATCTAACTCTCAGCAAGATTACCAATAAGCATTTTCCACAAAATGTCGTGATGGTATAAAAGTATCTGCATTAAAAAGGAGCAGAAACTGTGATCACTTACGTATTGTTTCCCATGACGTTGCTCATGTTCATTTGGACGGTGAGCTGTTTCAGGTTGATGGCGAACACCACCAGCGTCTCCCACGGCGCCCCCTGCTGACCTGCCGCCTTGCCATTTTTACTGAAGGAAGGGGTGGATGTTTTTGTCACCGAGTCTAAACGAGAATGAACAAAAGGATTAGGTTAAAGGCGTTAGAGGACAAATTATGAGCATCTTGTACAAGTCATCATTGCATTTTGTCATTTTTCATTTTTGATTTCATGGTTTTGTACATTGTTGTTTTAACAACTGAATTGTGCTTCACAAGGCATTTTCACACAAGGGATATTTCTGTTTGAGTTCCATCTGGAGATGGCAAAGAGTGTTTGTAATCACCTCTCCTGGGAGCGGAGGAATCAGACACGCTCCTGGTGCGTCCAGGTGCGGGGGACTTGAGGTGGCCCAGGCCGCCCGGGGACATGTTGCTTCCGGTGGAGTGCTCTGAAAAGACGTTGGGGGATTGGGGCATGTGCTGCGTCCCTGTGCTGCCGTCCCACGTCCTCCAGTAGGCTTTCCGGCTGGACTCGGGGGACAGATGCTGGGTGACGTTTTCGGCCGAGTCGGGGGTGGCGGGGCCAGAGGCTGGAGCGAGGTAAAGGTTGTTGAGAGATGTATGTAAAAAAGGACAGCCTTGGAAATGTCAACACGGAGCGGTGGGAGGAAATGTTGGCTGAAGGAAGGTCAGCGAGATGGGATATTAAAAATGAACACAAGCTAAACCCGTGGAGATTAGTAGGTAGACGAAGGCTGACATGTTTGAAAAATAATGAATTTCCTTGCATATTTCTGCATACAGTAAAAACTTTTTGTCAATATTATTTATTTGAATTGAAGGCCATGCTAGTGGAAGTAGTCATTTTGCAAAATGCACAGTAGCTGAGTAGTCAGAAGCAAAGAAAAGCTGTTAAATGCCCAGTAAAAGCTGACAACAGCTGGTGGTTACTTTCTACATAACAGTAGAGTGAAATCATTCCATACTTATGCAACACTCAACAAACCAACCCAAACACAGACCAAAGCCACAGAGCGGTCAGAAAGTCACCTGGCAGGTTGATGGTCTGGTCTCCCAGGAAGAGGCGCCTGGCGATACTCCGGCGGTACCAGGCTCTGGGGAAAGCCAGGATTTCACTCAGTCGTCTCATGTCGTACTTGAAGGAAGCCGAGCCGATGTCGCACACAGCTAAGGGGGAGAATATTACACGTGTTCATACATGAGACACACCTTAACAGGATCTACAGTGCAAGCAAATTGGTAATACGACAGCGTCCATTGTAGGTAGCATCATAATTAAATTACAGAGCCAGAGAAGAGGGGGGTAATATTCAGAGAAAAAACTTGGAATTTCCAAGATTAAAGTCGTAAATTTACAAAAAAAAAAACCTCATATTATTTCCTGAAATTAAAGGCGTACATTTACAAGAAAAAAAAAAAAAAAAGGATATTCCCTGAGATTGAAGTGGTAAATTTACAAGAGAAAAAAAAAATAATCACAAATAAAAACTCAAATCAGGATGTTGTTTTCTTGTGAATAGGCCCGATTCAAGGCAAAGTATAATTCGGTTAGGTCATCTACTGCAGGCATAATACACAGCAAGCGGCGGCTTTGTGTCTGACATCAAGGTTCCTACAGTGCTGCTGATAACGTTCTATAACTGCGCCTAAAAATTGAATTCATATCCCCTAAAGATCCTAAGAAGTATTCACTTCAAATACAATTTATGCATTTCTCTAATACTCCTTCACTTTTGCTGGTAATTTATCAAATTCCCCGACTTCCCCTGCCTGAAAATAAACCTTTGCAAACTCCATTCCAAGTCTTCCAGAGTGACTGAACCTTGAACAGACTACACAGGAATAATAGTCAGTATAATCTACTGCGTGTCTCAGAGAGAAACGTCGTCTTCTGGGGCCTGACGATGTACCTGAGATATTGATGAGGGTGGTGTCCATTTTGCCGCCTTTGGGAATGAAGCTTTCGATGAAGGTGGGCCCTCCGGTACGCCTCATCCTGGATAAACTGACCTTCACAAACTCCAGGTTGATACTCAGAGAGTCTTTTCTTCCTGTTACTGAAGAAGGTTCCTCGTCTACTGTACCTTCGGGAAAATTAGAGCGATAATTAGGACGATCGCTTTCATCTAATTTCAATCTTGGAGGCCATTTGTGAGCATAAAAACATGCATATCCCCATCTCCACGAGATCTAGCACATGTACATCATATCGACGGTAAAGGAGGAGAATGAGTCGTTACATCAGCAGTGACATTAGAAACTGCAGCCCTGTATTATTAGCACATTAGAATATTGCAACATGTTTTCCCATTTTCCCTTCCCGTACCTAACGGCCCTGGGCCCGGAGGCAGGCCTGTGACAGCAGATTTCTGCTTTCCGGCGCCGTAGGGGTGGAAGACGTAGAGGGAGAAGTCAGACATGCAGGCGGTGAAGCTGAGGCCTGAGGAGTTACTGGGGGGGCCGGTGAGGTCGGACTGGCTGCTGCTGTGGCGGCTCCTGCCCAGAGGGCTCCCCAGCAACGGAGACGCTGGAAGGAGGCAGAGGAGGGCGGAAAAAACACAGACAAGTAGTCACATTCAGTAGACTCTAATTAACTAAAACATGACAGCCATCAGTATAGAGTATATGAGAATATGATGTAATGATACAGTTTCATAATAGAGAGCAGTGATATTGATATGTTTTCAATGTAGTGAGTATCCTGGACCCACAGGTGGATGTATTTTATTTTTAATTTTGTATGCAAATGCAGGAGAGTGACAATCGCCTGACTATTCGCCTGAAAGTTCACCAAAATGCAAATGCGAAGATGCAAATTTGCTTCGCAACAGGACGCGAATGTTTTTTCACTCCTTCGCTCACATAGCGCAAGTGAACGGGAGGCAAATATTAATACTGCATGTGTGACCGCACCTTTAAACTCGTGTTTGATGTCATGTGGTTATAATTATGGTTCTATTCATGTTGAAAACGAAACAAATAAAATCCCAAATATATAACTTTATTTACAAAAAATATTATACAAATCAAATGTGACATAATAACAAAATTAGTCAGAAATTATGAAACTTCTATCACAAACTAAACTAAACTTGACTAAGACTAAAACTAAAAATGTAAAAAAGCGGTCCTCTGAAAGGCTGGTGATAAAATAAAATGACTCCGTGATGATTGAGACTATGAACACGGGATCTCGTCTGTGAAAGATGGATGCTCAGACGGTAAGAAAACGGTGACCGGTTGATTTATGTTTTGTTGACGGTGAGGTTTCTTTTGTTTATTTCTATGATTTCACTTTCTGTTCACAATAGCTGTGTTTCCATTCAATTATCAAGTGTATTTTAAGCAAACTTTTGAAATGTCGCAAAAAAAAAAGTAATTAGGCGAATTAGGTGCGTTTCTGTCAAACTGGTTTGGAGCTCGGCTTGTTGGCTACGGCGTAGTTTGGTCAGAAGTTGGTGCTAAAGGCTACGCATGGCTGTAATCTGCCAGTAAACAGAATAGAAGAAGTCGAGGTTGCGAATGCGAACCGTAAACAAAACAAGTCAGCTTGGTCATGCATCTAACCATCTAATGGAGAAAAATGGAGAGGTCTGTCATTATTTGTTGTAATGTCAGTTAGTATTGATCCTGTATCGTGTTGTCCGGAGATGAAAACAAGCATTCGCACGTTATGGGAACATCCGAGAAGACTCCGACAGTGAAACAGTTGATAAGTCATGTGAGTTACATGTTAGAAACGTAACGTAGAAATGCAATTTATTCAACAAAGGCGTTTCCGTAACACATTTAACGTATTGGCTATTTTTGCAATAAAGGCAAGAAAACAAGCGAGTGTAAAGCCTTTAGAACAAACTGTCCATTTACTGTAGATCTGCCTGGACTAAATAAAATATATGACCTGAGATGCTCTATAGAATAGAAGAAAAAAAAAAAACAGTTGGCAGAAGTTGCATGATCTTGCAAAAAAGACAGACTGGGGAGCGAAATAATGAATGGATGAGAACAAGCTGTGAGCAACTTTAAATCACACAGGGCCCAGACGTAGCTAATAGACATGCTCGCAGTGTTTGATAAGACTTTAAAAGATTCCGAATGCCAAACTTTTGTTCTTCACACATACCTCCGCACACACTATAGAGCATCGTTATTCTTTGAGGCGTGCTCTACATACCTTTGCTGGGAGGTGGTTTGGGAATGTGTTGCCCCGGTGGGGTGGAGGAGGGGGGGTGAGATCCGTCGGCGGGATGGGCTCCCGTTGGGATCTCCAGTTCCCCGCGGTTAGAAGAGAAGACCAGGTCTAAAGAGGGCAGTTTGAGCATACACTCCACCCTGGACATCGGCAGGCAGCTGAAGCGGATCTGAGAGGGCTGCAAACACACAGATCATAACCTTATGTCTTGATAGATAACAAACAGGAGCCGAAGATATTAAATAAATATGCTGAAAATTAACAATTACAAACATAACATCCATAGCTTACACACAAATATTTTTGAATAGCTCTAAATGTGCTGTGGAGTACACCCAAGGTAAAAAGTAAGCAGTTGCGTAAACATCAGATATGTTTGAGCGAATATGGATCATTTGATGCTGATCAATGTCCGAAGATAACAGCGTTTTGGGAAAAGGTATGTGACGTAATACAAAATATATTAGGATATGAGATCCCTGTGAGTTGTATGGTATTTGATCTCTGTAATTTCCCTAAAATTGAAGAAACTTTATTGAGGAGCGAGTCACATATTTGGTTAATATTAAGGCTGTAAAATTGAACACAATAATAACGCGTTAACGCAAATTTGTTTTAACGCCGCTAATTTATGTAACGCATTAATGCAAGTTGCGATTTGTAAGTTGTAGCGGGCTCAGTTTTCAAGCTAGAGTGAATCATACTAGCTTGTGGCCATTTTCAAAGGGGTCCCTTGACCTCTGACCTCAAGATATGTGAATGAAAATGGGTTCTATGGGTACCCACGAGTCTCCCCTTTACAGACATGCCCACTTGATGATAATCACATGCAGTTTGGGGGCAAGTCATAGTCAAGTCAGCACACTGACACACTGACAGCTGTTGTTGCCTGTTGGGCTGCAGTTTGCCATGTTATGATTTGAGCATAATTTCTATGCTAAATGCAGTACCTGTGAGGGTTTCTGGACAATATTTTTTGTGTTGTTAACTGATTTCCCATAATAAATATATACATTCATTTACATAAAGCAAGCATATTTTTCCACTCCCATGTTGATAAGAGTATTAAATACTTGAAAAATCTCCCTTAAAAGGTACATTTTGAACAGATAAAGAATGTGATTAATCATGATTAACTGTGGACAATCATGCATCAATATTTTAATCGATTGTCAGCCCTACTTAATATACTATTAATAGCAAGTAAAACAGCTATTATGAGAGATTGGGGAAGATCTAATGTTGCAAATGTCTTGTCAATAAACATTTTAGTGAAAAAAAACTGTAAGAGCAGTGAGGTTGTCGGTACCTGGACTCTGACGTAGACCACCACGTCCACAGGGAAGGAGGAGTAGGCCGATGTGGAAGAGGAAACCAGGGAGGTGGTGGATTCCTCCAGCTGCTCCACCGCATCAAAATGACCCATGTCCTCCTCCTGGGACACCACAGCTGATTGGCAGGTACACAATGACATAAACACAACAAGAGTTGACGATGAATGAACAGACAGACAGACACGCGAAAAAAGGAAAGTCCTCAGAGAACAGGCTCCGTTAAGTTCAGACGGTGCGACGAATCAAAACAAACCTGCGTAACCCCTTTCCACTGGAGTGATCGGAATGGTTTCCAGGGCTTTTTCCAGGAAGTCTAGCAGACAGGGGCTGATGACCATTTCCTCTGGCAGAGTCTGGAGGGCCACCCAGGCGTACAGCTTGGCCGTCTTTACCCCGCCACTGCCCTTACCTTTGGCTGCAAAGACACATGGGAGTTTAAATTATCTGGATCATAAGTTCAAGTTTCAAGTTTAAGTTAATTTCTTAAACTTTAAGTAAAGTATTAAAAACATGTTCTAATTGTCTCCGGTGTCTTCCCCTCTGTGGTACACATTAATATGCATGAGCCCGTTCTGATCAAAGACGTCCTCTGGATTCATGCCTTAAAATTAAAAGGATGAAATCACATGCATTTGATTGGGCGGATCCACGTCTTAGGTGTAAAAAATCATCAGATCGGAGCTCCGTGGCGCTCTAGTGTCGGTGATTACGGATGGTGCTAGGGCATGCAAGGAGAAAAAATGAGGGAATGCTCAGTACCTGATGGAATAGGTGGGGGCGGGGGAGGTAGGAGCGAGTTAGTCTTGCTTTGGACTGCATTGGGAGGGTTGGGAGGGCCGCTATCTTTCATACCATACAGCTTGGACTCTTTGGAGAGAGTGCGAGGGAGGGAGGATCCGCGCGAGGCGTTGGGCGACTCCGTCTTCAGTGTCTTGGAGTTGTAGTGCAACTGAGGGAAAGGAAAAAAATTCAGAATTTAAAAAGGACAAATACGGAGTAGAAAAATGGTGGACAATTTGACAATGCTGAGAGGAGAAGCCGAACCTTAACATCGACTCCTGGAATGTAAAAGACTGTGGTCTCCATGTCGTTGGATTTGGTCTGCAGGGTGGAGGGGCATTTCTTGCCGGCTAGGAGGTGGGTGGTGGAGGTGTAGGTGGGCTGCAGCTTCTTCTTCTTGGGGGGAGACTCCTGGTCCAGACTCCTGGAGCTGCGCTCACAGCTCCTACAAAAACCCACAGGGGGAGACATACATCAGACCGGCAATACTTTATCCAGAGTAGGCTCTCATGATTGCAAGTCAAACACACATATTCATCTGTTCATAACGTACCTTAAAGAGGTCAAGGGACCCCTTTGAAAATGGCCATGACAGTTTTGCCTCACCGAGATTTTGTGTAAGTTTGGAGAGTTATTTAGCACTTCTTAACGACAAGCTAGTATGACCTGGAGTGTGTTCCAATCCACGTACTTCCAGAAGTACACTTCAATGTAGTGCACTTTATGCACTCTGTACTCACTTGAGTAGTGCGTAAATTTCAGCGGGGTAGGGTCGTCTCAAATCGAATACTCTGTGGTGCACTGACCGGAAATGACGATCGCAACATTTGACCGCGGCTCGCTACCCGCCAAAATATCTTCCGAAAAAAAATTAAAGCAGAGTGGAAATTACGTTTCCAACGTCGTCGCCTACGCCTACGATGTGTCCTCATGTTGGCTGAAAATGCACCGGTATGTTTACGTATTGTATTGATTTATTCTGTTATCTACGTATGTTTGAATAGTGGTCGTGGCTCCGCCCCTTCCGCTACGTAGCCAAGATGGAGGCAGTTGAGTGTGGAAAGTGTCCAGCATTCCACACTCAACGATCTGACCGTTTTGAGTACAACATCCGGGTCCTTTGAGTGCACTGCATTTGCCGTACTACCCAATTGGAACGCACTGTGCACTCAAAATAATGAGTATGTAGTACAGAAGTATGCTGATTGGAACACACCGCTGGTTGGTACCAATGGATTCCTTAGGTTTTTCTAGTTTCATATGATGCATCTCCAGAATCTTCACTCCAGCTTTGAAACTGAGCCCGCCACACCCTCCGAAAGATCGAATGCGTTAATGTGTTCAAGAAATTAGTGGTGTTAAAATGAATTTGGGTTAACGCGATACAACCCTAATGTGTATAAAACAAACGTTTGTTTAACAAGAGATCAATGCATACGAACTTGTCGAAATTACAATGAAGTCTATGGGATCTTTGGTTTTCTATCCCCCCAAAAGGGGGCGCAGCTTTGACTTTTTGCGAAGTACCCGTTTGTGCCGGTCCCATGTATATGAAGAAAGTGATTTTCTGCCTTATTCTGTTTAGTTATCTGAAAGTTTTACTTCTTGTTTCCACTGAGGACGAGCCACAGCATAAAATTCCACCTGGCAAATCATTCGAGTGGATTTCATAATGCAGAGTTCAATTTGACTCCTTACTAGTCGTTATTTCAAATAGTGGCAGGAAGAGTGAGTCAGACTTTAAATAAAACTCACCGCAGCAGTTATCAGAATGAGAAATGTGCCATTCATCGTACCTCTTGGCGGAAATGTCCTCGTGCTCTGGTTGCTGAGTGGTGGGGTGAAGGACACACTTCCCGCTGTCGATCTCCACGCGGATGTCCAGCTCGAAGTCGATGTTTCTCTCCGTTGCCGGGCCGCCGAAGCTGCGATTGGCAGGTGTGCTCGGCCAGCGCTCGCTGAACAGCTGACTCACGGCGGAGAACCCCGAGGACTTCCTGTGAGACGCTTGGCTGAGAAGAAAGGGAATGTTGGAAGCTTCATTTATAGTACAAAAATAAATCATAAAAGAAAAAAAAAAAGCTTTCATTGTAATGTGAGATTAATGGCAACCTCCTTTCATCTAACATTCATCACAAGAATGCTCGAGTAGGCGGAAAAAACAAAAACTCACAAAGGCCTCCGATAGCTCGGCGGTCTCTCCCGCTCGAACTCGTCCTCCTTTTCGGAGTCTTCGGAGGAGGAGGAAGACAGGTCGTCGCGCCTCATGTCGTCGTGCTGGAAGGGAAGTGCGGGTGAGAAGACGGCAGGGGTGCAGGGCGCACTGAAAACTGAGTGCGGGCCCTCGGATGGAGAATGAAGATGAAGGTGATGGTGAGGATGGGATGGCTCGTCAAAGCTGACTGACAACAGGTCCACCTCTGTCTCCTCAGGAAACTTTCAGAGAAGGACAGAGTCAAACTCACACAAGAGACAAGTCTTCATAAAGCTCTTCTTACTTAAAAACGTGTTTTAAGTAGGAAAGTAGCCAAGGAATAGTAACTTCGAAGGAGATAGTGTTCTGTTAATTGGACCACAAGGTATTACTCTTTTCTTTATTTATGTCATGTAGTCTATAATTAAATGCCAAAATCAAATCTCACAGCACAGTTTAGATGTCTAGTTTTAACATCCAATGACAGAACACTACCAGCCTGCAACTGTTCCCCAAAGGAGCTGAGAGGTCATGCACTTTCTGTGAGGAGGAATGAAAGAGAGACAGTGTGAGACGAGGAGGAGGAAGATGAGGATGACGTGACAAAAAAGGTGAAACGCATACTCAAGAGGGTGACAATGGAAAGATGCCCAGGAATGTATACAAGTCTACTATCCTTAATGACAGCAGGAGAAAAATAAAAGCCCAATTGTGAACCAGCAGTAACAGCAGATCCCAGAGACGGTTATTGACGGAGGCCGGCTGCTTGCTGAACGTCGATAAAAGTGATGAAATGGTTTTCTAACTGCCTCTGAAACTAATCTAAACGTAAAATCAGATGGAGCATCAACGATCTGTGCCTTTATTTCTCGTTTATTTTCACTGACTGGGAGTACGTGGGTGGTTCAGGCCACAGAAAGACTGACAGGTGAAGCGAACTCAGTCATGTGCCCTTTAAGTGGAGTCAGTCTGGGTCTGTCATCATTTAAGAGAGAATATTAGAGGCGTTGTGTAGTGAAAACGATTTGGTCATTCCAGCAGGGAAATACCACTACAGATAGATTCTTCATCATTCAATCAGGGCACAAATTAACCCCAAAAAACCTTCATACATTAATTAACTATCAATGCTCAATTGACTTACTGAACACCTTAATAAACAAAGGTGCATTTTCATGAAACATTGTCTGGTATGGTTTGTGTTAAGTTAAGGCCTTTACACACCGCTGGAGTGACGAGCAGTAGCTCTGGTCTGCGCTGCCTTTGTCAAGGTTGAAAGTTTGCCGTTTTGGCTCAGACAACAGAGCCTCGGTGTTGTTGTTGTTGTTTCATAAAGGTGCAACTCAACCTGTCGCTCACAACTTGATGGTTGATGCCTTTAATCACGGTGCGAAAGCCAAAAAATAAAAGAATAGTGCGAGTCTCCTGGTGTCTCAGCTGGTTGCCTGGCAACCTCACGATGATGACAAGACTCCAAGAAGTCACTGTGCATAGCTAAGAAACAGTCCAGCACATAACCTCCCCTACTACTCCCCTGCTACTTGTCATATTTGACACTTCAGTTTTTGAACGTATTAAACAAAGAGATATAACATGTCAATTAGTGAACATTACAGGTGCTAATAGGTGGATTTTGTTACTTTTTACAGAGCCAGGCTAGCAGTTTTCCCCTGAGTCCAGTCTTTATGCTACGCTTAGGTCTTATCCATAACATTTTTATATAGAGGAATATTAAAAAAATAATAATAATACAGCCACAGAGCCTTTAAAAAGGTGCTGTGGTGCTGTATGGCTTTCCTTGAAAAAAATGATTACGATTGTGAATTAATCATTTAAAAAATGTTGGCAGGTCCAACAAGAATGTTTTGTTTATCTCTGTGGAAGATATGTGATGTTTAGTTCCCACTTCTAACAAGACTTGTGAGCCAATAGTAAAACAACGTTGGCATCACGTGGTATCTCTGGGTCGTCAGTTAGTGTGGAAAAAATGGATAAATGGCTGAGATTGACGGTAAGTGTCTGGCAATGACTTGTTGTGAAGTAAACGCAATAGAACGGAGGAGGAAGAATGCGAAATCTAGTGGCTGAATGTTATCGCTGTTCATCATCAATATCACCTTTAACTTCATATTGAACATACAAATATGAGAGTGGTAACAATCTTCTCATCTGACTCTCAACAAGAGAACAAATAGGCACATTTCTTTAAGGCCTATTGGCTGTTTAGACTTGTCTAATCCCATGTAGAGCATTTTAACATCAGTAAATCATAAACAATTTAAGTGTGATTAGGTGGAATACATGTTTTAACATAACACATGTTTTTTTTATGGCACAAATGAAAAAGTTTTACAGCATGAACCCAGGAGGTGATGCTGTTTAAATCTTCAGACTTTCAGGGAGGGAAAGAGTAAAATATCAATAATTTGTCTAGTTAGTTTAAATCAACGTTTTTTCTTTGTGGTAATTTCACCAAACGATTGCAATTTTATATTACGCACCAATGACCATTAAAGCTGGATCGATGTCCATCTATAATCTGCATTTAATCTGCTATTGTTGGGTGTGAGAGACAGAGGAACTACTGTTTTGACAAACAGCAGCTGACAGACTGTGATTCAGAGCCAAACCATGCATAGTTGTTAGAAATCAATAAATATATTAAAGTTGAAGACACGTCGATTTGGTTATTCATGCAGTTTCAAAACAGGATGAGAATTTGCGACTTTCATTAAGCAGCATTCCAACTATAAACTTCTATTTACAGGGGAGTCTTATTACGCGGTTATCCAAATAAAAGCATGGACATATTGCGAACTCACGTATCTCTGTGACGAATGAAATGCTGCTGGTGTTTATCTACAGAATGAGCAGCAATAATAGCACGTACATTTTAATTTGGTTCCACATATGCCATCACATAAATCATAGTGCGAACCAGGGACACAAAGAGCAGCATTACAGTAAATTATGCAAATGAACACCCTGTTGTTCAATAAAACATTGGGTGTATATTTATGTAGCAGACGCTTGTATTTCATCATCCTGTTTTGATTTTGCATATAAGTCCTATCACCGCTTCCAAGTTAATCACAGAGGAGAGGAGGGGACAGATGTGTTTGTTGTTGGTGTTGGTTAGGTATTTTAATTGGTTAAATGTAATCTTTTGAGCCGTATACCTTGAATACCTCTCCTGGACTGACAGGTGCATGTGCAGCGTCCAAGGCCTTATTATTTATCTTCAATTGAACAAAAGAGTTATTAAAAAAGGAGCTCATTAAAACTGAAAAAAAAAAAAAAAAATCCTCAGAGCATAATGGACTCTCCCTTTGAGCCGCCTTTAAAATAAACCGATGACCGTATGACATGACATACAAGTCACAGCAAATATCAGGTTGTATGGAGATCATTTACATCGACATGAAGGATGGATAAGATGATGATCCTCAAACTGTCAACATAAAACAGCACAAAACTGGAAATATCTACTTTCATCTTCACATCATCGCCTTAATTATTGATTTGGTTAGAACAAATGTGTCAAGAGCATACCTGCTACAGTTCAATCAAATCTGTACAAAGCTAAGTTTGTCATCATGTGAGATACGAGGGATGTTTTTAGAAATATGTTTACCGTGTCCTGGATGTTGAAAGTGACCCGGGGTCCAGGTGAGGAAGCATCCACACGCACATCTGGCAGATCATCCATATCCCCTATTCTGGAACTATGGACACAGTAAAGTGATACAAACAAACTGCATGAGATGCATAATGGGGTCGGGCGATTGGACGAATATATCGGCTATCGGTGACTGGCTGAGTACATCGCCGGTTGTTATTTTTGAGTGATGTTTGTCATTTAATTTTGCCAATTTAATGGTCTGACTCCGAAGAATGAGAGCCACTTAGCCGCTGCTCAGCAGGCAGAGAGAGAGACAGCGGGGAGAAACAGTGTGTAGAGCACGTGTATTTTCACGTCGAAATCTGTGAAATATTGTAAGTGACATTGGCACAACATTATGGAAGCCCATTTCCGCCAGTGAAATAAAAAAAAATAAGATGGAAACTTAGCCTCGTGATGAGAAAAAAAAAAAATTCTGTAAATCCTTATGATGACTAAGAATCTCAAAATAATGACTTTGCAACATAATGAGAAACTTTCTCAAAATGATGCAGTATCTCAAAATAATGACTTAGTATTCTAAAATGAAAACTTTCTCAAAATATTAGTTAGTATCTCAAAATAATGAGTTTGTATTTTAAAATAAGGAGAAACTTTCTCAAAATGAGTTAGTATTTTAAAATGAAACTTTCTCAAAATAATGACTTAATATCTTTGTATTTAACTAATAGATACATTTATCTTTTTATGTATTTTGCGAGTCATTATTTTGAGAAAGTTTCTCTAAGTTTCTCGTTATTTTGAGTTACGCAAGTCATTATTTTTAGAAAGTTTCTCATTAAGTCATTGTATCACTATCCAAAGTGAATATTATGAGATCCTAAGTCATTCTTTTCTAGAAAGTTTCCCACTATGTTGTGATACTAAGCCAATATTCTAATTACTTTGAGATACTAAGTCATTATTTTATGATCCAAAGTCAATATTTTGAGATCCTAAGTGATTTTATTCGAGAAAGTTTCTCATTATAATGACTTAAGGGATTCTTTTTTTTCATCACATTGGCGTTAATGTGCTTCCATACATCACACACTGCATTATTGTTGGTTTCAGAAATTACAGTAGCCTCTCAATAAAAGCACATATTGTTACTCATCAGATTAATTTCCACTTGTTTTTACTCAGTTATTCTGCCCTAGAGTCGATGTTTTCCTATTGCTTAAGGTCGTACAGCATTGTCAACTGTTTTAACATCATTACTACATTAATTCTGAGATATCTACATAATTACTATAAACAAATGAGATAAGCACTTCCTCTCCTCTACACTACATTCTAATTTGTGAGTCACTGCATCCTCTTTGTGAGAAGGTTAATGGGAAATGTGTTTCAAAAACAGCAGCGGTGCGAGACAGAGGTTACTTTGTCTTGTTTGTTTACAGTAAATGCTGGATGAAGCACCCATAACTGTGTCATTTCCATAATAATATACAGGGGAAAGTGGCTACTCCTGCCCTCGTTTTTTACCTCTGTCTGTCCATCCTTTTGAGAGGGGGTCGGCCTGCTGCCGCTGAGATGCTTTTGGAGCGGTTGTAGCTGGGTTTGTAGCCAAGACCCCACTTATCCTTTAGAGAGGCCGCCTGGTCCCAAACAAACACAAAGTCAGAAACAAGTTTCTTCAAAGTCTAAATGAGAGACATTCAGGTATGATGGGTACCATTTTAATTGTCAGTATTTGATGAATACATTTCTAATCAGGGAAGGTAAATAGATGAGAATTCACCCTCATGCTGGAACGACGCAGTTTCTTTCTGACGTCTCTCCGGATGTCGTTGACGGCTACAGACTCCAGCTGCTGGTAGCGCTGGATCTCCTGGTTGATGGTGCCTTCGCTGGCCCCCAATTTCCTGTGGTTAAGAAAAGAGGATGTAGATAGTTTTAGCCCTGCAGTGCCAAGAGTTCAACAAAGAAAAGAGTCCTCTCTGCCAGCTAGTCCTGAAGCTTTGCCCCCCCCGACACCAGGGCTCTTCAGGACAGACACCAAACAATCTGGCCCAACCAAATCATCTCAAAACAAAAAGAAAATTACATCAAATATTGGAACGAAACCGCCAAATCACAAAGTAAATTAGAATTCTATTTAACCCTAAACAGAGAGTACACGGTGGAAGAGCACCTGACCACCGTGACTGATGGTATACTTAGAGAAACGTTGACAATGTACAGACTGAGTAAACAGGCCGTCACAGGCAGAACAGACGACCCAGGGAGGCCAGGCTGTGTTCACGTTGTTATACAAGAGAGGTGGAGACAGAATCTCACTTCTTACTGTGCTGTGAGATATATATAGGGATGTGAGAGATGTTTTCTTTGAAAAAATAAATAACATATATATCCTGAGTTCATCCATCTCCCCGAACCTCAGAAAATACCATACTTATGTGGGGAGAAAAATCTATGTGCAATATTAGTGTATGTTGACTGTTGCCATACAATAAGAGGTGATACAAGCTCCGAACATGTTTCTGATTAACTACATCTGTAAAAGAATGTATATTTAAAATGTATTTGGTATATTGTGATTGTGATTATTTTGCGATTAATTCTTGTGAAATGTAATTATTCACTAATATGAAATTTTGCTTTGGCAATAATGTAACCTAAACATTCATGACCAATAAAGCGTATTTGATAGTTTTAGCAGGATAGCAATGCAAAAGACATTTTTCTTCACCAGTGGAAACATTTAGAATTATTAATATCTAGGGCTGTCAATAATAACGCTGATAATAATGCATTAACGCAAATTAGTTTTAACGCCTCTAAATTCTTTAACTTAACTTGTAATTTTTAGGTTGTAGCTGGCTCAGTAGAGTGAAGATACTGATATCATATGAAACTAGAAAACCTAAAGGAATCCATTGGTACCAACCATGTCATACTAGCTTGTTGTGAAGAAGGTTAAATAACGCTCCAAAAAACTGGCATGGCCTTTTTCAAAAGGGGTCCTTTGACCTCTGACCTCAAGATATGTGAATGAAAATGGGTTCTCTGGGTACCCACGAGTCTCCCCTTTACAGACATGCCCACTTTATGATAATCACATGTAGTTTTGGGGCAAGTCATAGTCAAGTCAGCACACTGACACACTGACAGCTGTTGTTGCCTGTTGGGCTTGTCATGTTATGATTTGAGCATATTTTTTATGTTAAATGCAGTACCTGTGAGGGTTTCTGGACAATATCTGTCATTGTTTTGTGTTGTTAATTGATTTCCAATAATAAATACTGTATATACATTTGCATAAAGCAAGCATATTTGCCCACTCCCATGTTAATAAGAGTATTAAATACTTAACAAACCTCCCTTTAAGGTACGGTTTGAACAGATACAAAATGTGCAATTAATCACGATGAAATATTTGAATCAATTGACAGCCCTATTAAAATCATTCTTACTTGAGGTCGTCGATGACCTTGGCCTGTTCGTTCAGCTCTCTGATGTCCACCACCCTCTTGGTGAACTTCCTCCCACGAGCGTCGATCACTTGGTTCCCCATCGCCATCTGCCTCCTGGGGTCAATGGCCTCCTATCGGGTCAAAGCAACGATACACACCCGAACATATTTATCTGGTAAAAAAACTGTTGACAAAAATGAAAACAAACCTGCTGATCAAACCCAAAAAAACCTGAAAGATTTCTGCCAGGCAGCTGCTGGAAATAAGAATGCGTCCTTCCCAAATTTCTCTGATTAAAAGGTGAGTTATTTTGATTATTCAAATCACAATAGGGGTTATGTGTAGTCCATTCACCAGGAATGTCACAAAACAGGAGACAAAACCACCACCACCATCACCACTCCACTCCACTCAAAGTGCAAGAGGGGAAAAATAGAGCTCTGCTGCCACAGGGAATTGTGTAACAAGAATTCTTTTCACCCATCATTGAAGCTTAATGAGGAGGGCAGGGAAAGCAAATGCTAAGCGACACTATCCATTATCATGCTATTTTAGTTAAAGCATAAAATAGCATTGCTCAGCATTTTGGAATCCGCAACCTTCATCGGGATAACTGCAGGTGACTGAGATGTAACGCCACCCTGCAAAGTGATTTGGTCAGCCCAGAAAAAGAGTTTAACACTGTGGGGGGTTGGCTACATACACAGGCCCAGGAGACGGGTCTTTGGGCCCTGGCACCGCCCGCTCCGAGGCGAGGCGATGCACAGTTTAAGTAGTCAGCTGGGACAGACACGCTCTGAGGCCTGGGGCTGAGGCCCAGGATGTGGTTTACCAGACGCTTCCTTAAGGTCAGCCGAGGGCTGAACTGGCTCCCTGGACTCTGTAAACAACGGCAGGGACAGATAGATGGATGGAGAGGTGGAAGAATGGACGACTTGGGTCAGACATTACCTTCTGAAGCTTCGAGGTAAACCAGGTAGGATTTGTTCAAATGTATGGAAGAGATGTTTAAGGAATAGTTTCGATATTTTTGGGAAATGTGCTTATTCGCTTTTCTTGCAGAGAGTTAAATGAGAAGATGGATACCGTGTCTGTCTGTTCAGGCCGTTCTCATACACCGTTCGTCGCTATATCTACGAGAAGTAACGCACAGTAATTCGTACATATGCCAGGAGGTTGGAGTGGATCGAAAAACTTCAGACTTTCGTCTAGGAAGCCGCTGTTTGTACCCCGTGTGAAACCAGAAGTCAACGTTGATTTGTTTATCACGTAACTTCCGCACTAAGCTACGCCACTTCCGGAGTTATTTTAACCCAAACCATGATATTTACCTAAACCTAACTAAGTAGTTTTGTTGCCGAAACCTAACTAAGTGGTTTCCTGTGAAGACAGAAGTTTATTTTGAAAATACTGTATGCATGTAATGAGCGCAAATTGACACTATTGCTGGACATTTGTCACGTGTTGCTGGACATTCGTAGGAAAATGTACGAAAAATGAGGAATAACTTTTCGCAAGATATCATACAAACCGTTAAATATGAAGCTACAATGGGCAGCTAGTTAGCTTAGCATAAGGTCTGTCCAAACTAATCAGCCTATCAGCACCTCTTAAGCTCACAAACTAACACATTATATGTGGTTTGTTTAATCTGAACAAAAAACAAAGCGCAAAAAAACGACAGTCTTGTCGTCACTGTGAGGTTGCCAGGCAACCAGAGGAGACTTAACGCCCCCTCTGTAAAACCACAAACTGTCACTTTGTCTGCAAATTTTGTTACCTCCAGAGCGAGCCAGGCTAGCTGTTTCTCTGTTTCAAGTCTTTGTGCGAAGCTAAGCTATCAGGCTTCTGACTGTATTCTTGTATCCAACGGACATATACAGGATGGTATCGAGCTTTGTAGAAGTAATCCCTTTTTAACTATATAAAATTGTGATAAACAACGATCAAAGTATTAATCCTATAACCCTGTGTTTATTACTGAAACAGCATACAACCATAGTGCTGCTGAATGTTTCAGACCACCAATGCTGTAAATCACAGCTATAAGTGATGTAATACAAACGAACTCCAAGTCGCCTCGCAGCTGTGTAGAAAAAACGATGGCACACCAAGGGGCCCAAAACAGGGAATCTGTCTCTGACATAATGGATGTCAGGGGAGGCGCCTAAGAGCGTGTATGTTATATGTTGATTAGTGGATATTTTGACAGAGACCAGTAAAAATGGAGGATTCGAAGATATATTGCTGGGATAAGTTCTTTGATCTAGTATATATGGTTTTGTTTTTGGAGCACGCGAGTAGTCGCGTTCCGGATCGGCTCGGGTTTGATTGTGTTTTTGTCTGTTGATTTTAAAACACAATAAAACTCTATTTTCTTGAATCATACTTGTACAGCATCAAGTGATTCATTTGAGTAACCTGTGTTGACTTTCTGACACCTTTAAAATTGAACATTGAAGAACATTGAACTGTAATCTCAGCCGTTCCAGGCCCAAGGTTTGAGATTTCCAGACTCAACAGCTTTCCATCTAACTCTCAGCAAGAAAGCGAATAAGCACATTTCCCAAAATGTCAAACTATTCCTTTAACTTGTGACAACCACAAGTAGTAAGCTCAACAGCTGAAGTTCACTATTTATGTTCTGTGTTTTTCCTTTTCTAACTTCCAAAATTAAAGAAACTGATTGCATAGATATCTTCTGAGAACTTCCTAATTGGACTCACAAACCAGAACATCTGCTCTACTGTTGACAGCATATTTTTCTTAACATTACAATGTGTCATCACAACTAAATTTAAAAGTGGTATTTAAATGTCAAAATAACTGGCTAAATCTAGCTGTGGTGGAAATAGTGTATTGTTTATACAACAGCCCCAAAAAGAAAGCTGGGATGTACAGTAGATGATCATTATTGACTGACCATGTGGATGGTGGGCGACATGGAGTCGGCTTCGTCCTCATCCGAGAGGTCTGCCATGTTGACGGAGTTTAGGTCGGCGATGTCGTCGACGTCCTCCTCGCCCGTCAAAGACGTCAGCGTGTTGCCAAGCGCGTTGAGGCGCTTGCCAATGTTGGGATCCATGTGAACGTCGATACCGCACATTTTCCAAAGCACGTTCAGAGTCCAGGTCCCGGCGCTACTGCTCTCTGTTTTTGAGGAAGGAGGAAGTTAGGAGGAAGAGAGGAAAGGCAGAACGACATGCAGAGGATGTGGATAAACATAAGACAGTTGTCTTCGTGCTTATTGTGCAGCTCTAGGGAGTGATCCATATTTGGACCAGAGCTTAGTTAAAAGAACTTGCCTGCAGAGGGTTGCCCCGTGGTCCTGGAACATACTTCATATGTGCCATCAGGGACAACACCTGTATACAAACCACCACACACAGACAGACAATATTTCAGAGGAGCTGCGTGCATAGAAAGTCATGTAAGAATTCTCAGTTTTCTATCTACTGAAATCAGGTCATAAATCACATTATAACAGGCCCTTACATAGTAAAAAATATACATGAAAGTATAAATTCTGTTTGCAAAATCCTGTGAGATGGTACATCGTAGACGCATGCAATTTTTACCAATGATTGGAAGTTGTGTGCAAATGCTGCTCAACAAATATGACTCCAAACCACCTTGTGGGGGCGCTATAATTAAAAGGTCAGAATTTTGAACTTTGAAAAAGTTATTACCCTATGCCGTAAGTCCAATTTACACGAAACTACAGACATCCATCTCCGTTCACTCTACAAAAAAAAGTCTCTTGGACTACTAAATGCCGACTGACTAGATTTTCCGTCGTTTTAAATTTTTTGAAAAACACATTTTCGACATATCCTCCTAAACTTGTGACTGCGATTTGTACCAAATTTTCTGTGGCGCATTATTGGACTACACTTATCAAAAGCTTGTTGATATCTCATTGCGTTTTGAAGATATTGACCAGTGAACTAAACAAGGGCGTGGTTGAGCATATCAATAGACCTAACTCCACCACCCTTGGGCCAATCATCACGAAACTTGCAGGATATGTCCACATAAGTACCTGGAATATACCCTGAAAGTTTCATTCAATGCGACCACTAGGGGGCGCTACAAATGCAACAGATTTGGTCGGTCGTAAATTATTGAGCGTCTTTCCGATCGTCATGAAACTTGTTAAGTTATCTTTAATGCAGGTGTTGGAAAGTGTCAAAGGTCTAGACCCCTCGTAGCTTTTAAACTTCTTACGGTCTGTTTTGGCTTGAAACCCAGAATCACCGCTTGCAGCTATATTTTATGTTTATTTAGCATCTTTGAAAAGAGACTAAATTCATCTTTTTAATTAATTGTGATTAAAAATGCTACTTGCAACACAGAAGTATAAACAAATGTTTGAATACTTTGCTTTCTTCACTCAATCATGCTTTTGACATTTATTAAAAGGTGATAAAACTGTAGCAAACATATGTGAGACAATTTATACATATATATATAAATATAATCCGTCACTCACAAGCATTCATGACCATATCCCCTCGTATTTCAGGCTTCCAGTCATCCCAGGAGGTTTCGAAGCCCTCGGCGAAGCGGATGCAGAAATTCTTGAAGTGGCCTTTGCTTACCAGGGACTCTGAGGAGCAGGCGGTGATCAGAGTGCTCTCAATAGTCAGCACCATGGCTGAACCGGTGTCAAAGTCTATGCTGTGGTTGGCCTGGCAGAGGGGCAGGGAGAGGGAGAGGTTACCCAGGTCTCGAGTGAAAGATGAAGTACATGGAAAAAGAACCCACTTCCATGTGTTCGGAAGAGGCAGAGTGAGCTGGTAACACTTCAATCTACTGCATTGTATATGTACACTTTATCAGTTCAATAAAATGATGATGAATGTGCTTATTTTCCATGTGATTTTAAATAAATAATACTTTGGCAGAAGACATTATAGTTTTGCAAAAGTGCTAAATGATGTCAACAAAGCCCGCAAATTACAGAATATTAATAAGATCGTGTCAATACACCAATGAGTGAAATGTTACCGAGCTCTTCAGTTTGTTAGATTGTGTTTGAATTTGCAGGATTGGGGGGGAAAAAGATGCCCTGATTTTCTAGATCAACTCTGCATTGGTCCTAAAACAAGGGGTCTGATCATCATCCCAGTCATAACTGGAGGCAGGTTAAAAAAAAAAAGCATGTTTATTCACAGATTATCTATTATTATTATGACTTGGATCAAAATCAGACCGCAGTTTTGGAACGATTACTGCAGGAAAAACCAGGTCATTTCCAAAAATACAAGAATAGACAGAGCCCGCCATGTGTGTCATCAGATCTGTGTATGCAAGTTTTTTACAATTCCAATTTCATGGCAGTCTCTGAAAGATTAGCCTGAAGAAGAATGCCCTTGTTTTCCATTTTAGCAACAGATAAGGAATACTCTGGACACCAACTGGCATAACCTCTTAGTAATTACACACCCCAAAACACCTCAGACACCAGCTCAAGCATCATTAGTTGTTATGCCAGCATCATTGGGGGGGGGATTGGATTATTACAATCAAAAAGTGGTGTGACCTGCCGTTATTTAAACAAAAAAAGAGCACTTGTGATGCAGGTGTACTTGTGGCATGGAAAGAGTATTGATCACAGTTTAAGTCATTGTCCCACAACAAGCCATCACAAGAGATGTAATAAATTGTCGGTTACTTTTCGTGCATTTTTATGCCGGCCTACTGATGTGCTGGCCCCAGCTTCAGAGTTGATGCCCTCCGTAGCTGGTACTTGTCCTCTCTATGGAAATAAGTGTGACATAACAGCTGGTATATCTCGTCTCTGTGGACATACTGTAGTATAGCATAGCACTGGAGCATAACAAGACAACTGATATGGACCATTCATTTAATATCCGGTGTTTCCCCTAAAAAGTTTCTATCAGTGTGTAAATCTTTTATCGAAAAAAAAAATAATAATAATATTCAATAGTAATGAATAATATTTACAATATCAGCAGGTAATTCAGAGTTATTTTAAATATAAATAAAACATTTTAAAAATAAAAGCAACACATAATTTGGCAAATCTTTTAGCACTGGATGAAGCCTACAGTAGCTCAGTGTGATGAATACTAAAATGGCACGACTGGTGCATGACATCCACATTCAGCACCACTGGTGCACCTCTCCTGGATGGTTTATCAGCATTCAAAATATGGATTTTGTGGACATAAAATAAGACATGGTGGAGTTAAAAGTTTAAATTTGTTGCACATTTGTGTTGCCATTTAAATACAGGCCAGACAGCAGGTACCTGTGTATCTTGTCCTTGGTGGTTTACATTTAAAGTGTACATTAAGGAGGCTGTTGAGGGGAATGAAGATGTGTGTGTGTGTGTGTGTGTGTGATGTGGGGGCCGATCAATAGACAGTCTGCCCATTAACAGCTTCGGTAGGGGAAACACGGATATTAAAACTGACAACTGTTCTTTTATGAAAGTAGAGAACAAGAATGCAATTGTGTTTTTTTAAGGCTATTAATAAAACTAAAATCAATGTCATGAACACTGGTACAGTTAATGTTGCCAAGTGCTGATGGAGATGATGATAATCTAATTTCCTTTTTAAAAGACGGCATGACGTGAATTAACAATTTGACAAAAGAAGCCCAAAGATGATTCCTGTGTGCTTCACTTTTCTTTAGTTAGAATAAGATTAATGATTAGAAGAGATTATTAAAAAAAAGTGATTTTACTACAGACAACACTAAATCCTGTGTGCATCTCATATGCTAAAGACAACACATCTGCAAACTGTGGCTTCTACGTATAACAGTGAAACACTGCTAAAAAAAAATGTAACATTGGTATTTTAATGCCAATCGAAGATGCAAAACTTGTCAGAGTTTTAGCTCTCTGATTGCGTGATTTGCATTAAACATGAATACATAATGTAAATGTGAAGATTTTTAACTGAATAACCTTGAAGCCAACAAATTGCAAACCTGCTACTGTTTATAGAATCAGCAACTACGATATTTGGACATCGACATCTAGAAGTTAACATGTAAAAAATGTTACAGTTCTACAATATTGATTTTAGAAGATATGAACCAAACACAGCAGATTACCTGAGACGTGTTGGTGATGGGGAGGCAGATGCCCAGGTCGTTGACGGTCAGCTGCAGGAAGAGGGTGCTGAAGGCCTGGGCCGAGGTCTGCTGGATGCCTGGCAGCTTGTCCACCACCTCTTTGGTGGCCATGTGGATGTCCTTGTTGAGGGCCAAGCGCTGCTCGTTCCAGTTGTCGTACGCTGCCTTGTAATTCAGCCAGAAGAGCACAGCTGCAGAAGAAGGCACACGGGCGGGTAGAAAAAAAACAACTTAGAATTACATCCTGAATGTATAGAAGTCACATTAGATGTAGAGACATCAGTGGTTAATTGTTGCATGTGAAAATCAGACGCAATTCTATCACTGAGCCAATCCTTTTTCAATCAGTGCTGAGTAGGTAGGATACTGAATGGAAACTATGGGCAGTCTCAAGTTGATGATGTCTTCAGTGTCAAGACAGCTAATGGGAAATGGTTACAATTTTAGTCTCACACAACAAAAACTAGAGACCATATGGCGACGGGATCACACCAGCCACGACGCCAAGGTGGGTGGGCCAATGGCACTCACCCCACTTCCAACCCCACCCTACTTCTGGCGCCTTTGCTCGGACCACACCTATCTTCGAACTCGGCCTTCATTTTGATCTCAACTACACACCTGTATTGTTTTGTGACTGCATCTTGCACGGTTGTGTCACTATCGTGGTGACAAAATCTGTCCACAGACGGAAAGAAATATAAACATCTGGCGAAGCACTCAAAACCGCTTCCATGGTCGTTCCTGCTACAGGAGGAGTCTCTAGGACCCCATTTTGCCATGATGACACAGACTCACAGAGATGAAAACCATACCAGCGTCACAGTCGTGGCTGGTAATAACTAAGCAAAACCAGCTTTGTAAAGGTACACAGAACAAGCTTTGACATTTAAAAGCTAGGGTTGGTAAAGATTTCAGAAACATTTTTTGTTACATCAGTTGAAATTCTCTTTACATCCCGACAACAATCAATTAATCAAATGCTCTGAAGAAAAAAAAGAAAAAATCCGGTATCTGTGGCTGTCGCAGGACTGTAATAAACCCGTCCAATCATTTGATTCGGCCCCGAATATAGTGATTGGACGGGCTACCTGTCTGTCTACCTGCCTGCGTGCACTCATTGCACGTCACCGGATTCTTCCGCAAGCTGTGAGTACTAACAATAGCCATGTTCGTTGTTTACGTTCATAATGATCATTTTGGGGAAGTGGCTTTGGAGGGAGGTCTGAAGCGACAGACTTTCAGTGTTGCAGACTTGGCGACTTTCTCGCTAGATTTAGGGACTTTTGGAGCTAGTGCTGCTAGCTACTTTCATTGGAGAAGAGTTCGCAAGATTGGGCTGTTTTTTTTGGTTGGATAATTTTTTAAAAATCTAGTGTACTCTTGCTAGTTTCTCAAGATCACCGACCCTGCCTTTAATGTGATGTAGAGAAAAAGTAAACTGAACCTCTGTCAAACGCCACCGGCTGGGCGAACACGATTGGCCTGTTGAGCGTGATGAGGACGGCCTCCTTGTCTGAGGAGCCGCTGATCTCCTCCTGCAGAGCGTTCCGCAGACCGATCCGAGTTCGAAAGTACGCCACCTGGTGGAAGTCTGAGCCAGCTTCTTCGTACACCTGTATAGTGAGGGGGAGAAAGGGCGTCATGTAGTGATATACAACAATCTTTAAGTCAATTCTAGACTTGAAACCTGACAGCTTTCATTTCACTAGTATGGGGCCGATCTTTACCTGGTGCTTGACTATCTGTCCGAGAGCCAGGTGGAGATCTACCTGACATTTGCCAAATAGTTTAAGGTAACTGCTGCTTCCTCCGGGCTGAGCCTTGCACTGGATCCTGTTGGACAGCTCCAGCTCGATGAGGCCTGTCTCAAAGCGCACGGCTCGCATGGAAGGAGTGGTGGCGGTCATCTGGATTCCCTGGGAACAAGAAAATGGCTTTCAGAAAATTCCTCAAAACGTAACTGATACTCAAAATGAAACAAAATTCTCTAGAGAGAAACCCTTTTCTGGTTTTATTACTTAGACTAAACCCTCAAACCACTTTTTTCCAGATGAAAACTAATGTATATGTGTATTTAGTCGTGTTGTTGATGGATTCAGGTCCAAATCTTGACATTTTAGTGCGAAATATTTGAATTCTACATATTGTGCTATAAATGTGCATAGCGACTGCCCTCTACTTGTTGAAACCCATTTGCAGTTGCAAAATTCAGTTGCAAGAGAGGAGTAGTAGAGAAGAATAGAGGTTACCTTTCAATTAGCCTGTGAATCGCTTATGCTAATCACAAGCATCAAGCATACACATATCACAGCCTTGCATGTACACTCAAATTCACAAATGTTATGAGTTTACACTGTATTTTGTCAGCATAAGTCTTTTTACAGCGCTGTTACCTAACCATAATCATAACAATAGTCAGCATGCTAGAGATTAGCGCTAGTGATAAGCATAAACTAATTGAAAGGGTAACGGCTATCATGAATAGTAATCGAATAGTCCGGCTAAATGTTAAAGTAACGTAGACCAAGCCAAGCGGTTCATTTGTGCTTTTGATGTTCTGTAACTGTAGCAATGAAAGCATGGTAGAATTAGCAAGCTAGCTAGCTAACTAGCCACTTGCTAAATGAGTAAAATTTAACAACTTAATGGTTGTGTCTGAAATTCCATACTAACGTGATATTTAGTACGCTAAAACAGTATGTTAGATATTTTAATATGTCCGAAACCTTAGCATGAAACCAATAATACGCAAATTGTAAACTATTTCCGATGAAATATTACAAATGCTGGACACTACGGCGGCATAAATATCCCACAATGCAATGCGGTAGTGACGACAAGGTTCATAACGGACGTTGACGGACAGCTCTGTAACATCGATAACGCTTCAATTTAACTGTAAGTGTAAGATTTCATTTTGCTAGGCCTAATATATATTTTAAGTTGATTCACACTTTGATTCTCACAAACCGTTGTTTTGGTCACATGAGGTTGACACGGGTTACCATGGTTACGTGTCTCCAACTGGCAAAGAGGGTCTCAGGAAGTGACGATGTAAATTGCTGTTCAGTGCGTCCGTAAAGATACATACTACCGTTTATTAACACTAAAGTATGTTGAACGATAGTACACATTATTGGGTATGTGGTGCATCGTTTTTGATTTCCGATGAAGCCAGTGCTTCATTCACACCACACTCTTGTCACAGTGTAGGAAAGCACGTCGCTAACGCCAGATAATCGGTTATTAACACTGATTCACCAGATGACTTGATTTCAAGAGAGAAGAGAAAAGGGAAAAGAGAGAAAAGGCTTGTGCTGTGCTTGTAATGGTACACTGGTTCCGGTAAATGAGCAGACAACAATAGACCCGACCCGGGCGTGCCTTTTGGATTTCCAAGCTGAAAGAAACCGAACGTGAGATACCTTGAACATGAGGCTGAGGGAATAAAGCAGGATTTTCGGCTTGTCTGCATCCGTTGAGGTGTCGTGCTCGTTCCACAGTGGGATGGGTTGTTCTCCTCCTGCGTGCATACAGAGAGTACAAAAGTCAACCTCACAAGCCCGCACGGACTGTTTTTGAAGTGCTACATAACGTGAGGGATTATGTTGTCTGTTTACCTGTTCTCTAATATCTGCCTGAAGTGTCCCACTGCAGCTACATTTAAAGACCCTGATGTGAACAGTTACCATACGCCATTCTCATTATTCTTTACCATAAAATGGCTTCTCTTCTGGGCTATTACATCAATCAAGCTCGGCGAGTTAATCAAATGACTATCAATACCGGTGTGGAAATGAACACGACTGGATTTGTGTCAGTGCCCTGGGTGTTGTTTTGTGAGGAAAACAATATTTTTCATTGACTTAAGTATCAGCTTTAGGCTACAGAATACCGTTGGGAACAATCAGATGTTTACGATTAGATTAACTTTATTGATCTGTGAGGAAAACTGGGGCCATTACAGCAGCAAAAGAAAAAAGGATATAGTTTTGTACAGGTTTCGCAGAAACTTGTACGCTTTGTCTTAGAAAATGATAATGAGGTACGTTTGCAGCATGGAAATCTATACAGCATTTGAAAGTGTGGTCTTTGGTACAGTACCTGAGACCTTCTGAATGACCTCATTGACCTCCTTCATGAAAACCTTCTGCAGGAAGACCAGGTGGTTGAGCAGGTCTGTGGTCAGGTTGTGCTCAAATGAACCAATCTGCACATCAGAGAAGACAAGTTAGGGCCAGTTCAGAGCAACACTGGCTGCTCTGTTACACTTTTATTCATCATCCCGGCATACAAATGTCCCAAAAGCCCCATCCGGAGCCTCTTACCTCGGCCACACAGCGCAGGTAGTTGCCTTGGAGGTAGTTGCCTGGCTTTGCTGGGAAGTCGTCAGGCGCCCAGCCCTGGTCTGAGTGGCTCTCGTGCTCCTCCATGATGTATTCTCCTGACATGGTGACCGGAGGCAGGGTGAGGCTGGCTGATGGCGGCATGGTGGACATGTCCACTGGGGACACTTTTGACTGGAAGCAAAGCTTGTGGTTCGGCAACTCGAAGGTGAAACTAGTTTGTGCCCCTGAACACAGGAGGAGTGGGGGGGGGAAGAAAAATGCAGAATTAGTTATTACTTATTCTACATTTGATATCATTATGGAGCATCGATGTCCTCCTCACACACCTGTCATGCCATGACTCTTCATGCGACCCATTTTGTACTCTGCTTTCAGCGAGGGCAGCAGGGCGGCCCCGATGGTGATGCCATCCATCATGGCGCTGAACTTGAGGACGATGGGCTTCTTCTCTAGGCCTTCGGGGAGCTGAGGGAACTCGTTGGCTTCTACGGGGGTCTGATTGATGCTGGATGCCTTTTCAGAGGGTTGTGGGGTGGGGGTGTCCTCCCTGTTAGGAGGTTGGCTGTAATGGGAGAAAAAAAACATTCACCCACTCAGTCAGGATTGTACAACGGTAAAAAAAAGAAATGACAGTGCCAGGCGAGGGGGGCAGTACTCAGACAAAAAACTGAATTTACAAGAAAAAAATCATATTCTCTGAAATTAAAGTGGTGAGAGTGATTAAAGAGAAAAAACTTAATCTGAGATTAAATTTACGAGAAAAAATCCCATATTTACGAGAAAAAAACTTGAATATTCTGACATTAAAGTGGTAGATTTATGAGAAAAATCCCATATTTATGAGAAAAAAACGTGAATATTCTCTGAGATTAAACTGGTAAATTTACGGAAACAAATTTGCACACTTATGAGAAAAACTTTATTATTCTTTGAGATTAAAATTATAAATTTACAAGAAAAAAACTTGAATATTATCTAAGATTAAAGTGGTAAATTTACGAGAAAAAACTCCCATATTTATGAGAAACAACTTGAATATTCTTTGAGATTATAAAGTAATACATTTTTGAGAAAAAAATTCAAGGAACCACATCGTTTCACTTTGCAAGGTTAAGATCAACCTCATCAAACCAGACGCCACCGTTAAACTGTGGTAACGTGAGTCGCCGAGTGCAAAATATATTAATCATATTATTATTTATTTATGTTCATAAAGAACATGAAAGAAAACATGTACAGTATATGTATCGTTCAGGATTTTGTTTAACGGTGGCGTCTGTGTTGTGATGAGGTTGATCCAACCTTGCAAAGTGAAGCGATATGGTTCCTTGACAAAAGACATTTTTTCGTAAATTTGTGACTTATTTCAGATAATTTCTGTGTTTTTTCTTGCAAATTTATGACTTAATAATCTAAGAAAATATTCACATTTTTTTTTATAAATTTACGACTTTAAGTTTTTTCTCTGAATATTCCCCTCATCCCCTGTCATTTTTTTTTTTCTTTTTTTACCTACCATGGCCCTTACACGTAGGATTGACTCATTATCTTCAAAGGTGTTAACTTTGAATATATGAAGGTGGTGCTCTATCAAGCAACTGTTGCAATGTTAAAGGGATGAGTGGATTTGGCATACAGTGCTTCAGATTTGCCTTCACATCAATCACAAAAGTTATCGGGGCAAACTTTTTTTGTTGTTGGAAGTTAAGTACACACTGAAAAATTGCTACTGTTGCTTTGATTTAGTTACGTGTGTGTGTGTGTTATTATGGAGAGCTTTGCAGATACTGGCTCATATTCCTGTGAACATCAAATTATAGAAAAAGTTGTTTAATATCCTAGGCACACCTAAAACTCTATAAATATATTAACATAATTCAGAATATTACCATGGAAACAGACCACACGCGCAGGCTTTGAAAGCAGTTAACAGGCAAGAGTGTGGATACGTTGCAGTGACCTGTCACTTCTTAAGAGGATCTTATTAAGTGTCGATTACAATATAATGACACCAGTGTGTTGCATGACGGATTCATTTAGGATTTAAAACATAGTAAGTGTACAACGTTTTAGAGTCAGTTTCTCATTACTTGTAAATGCTATAAATGAGGCCCTTGTGCATCACGAGGGAAATTTTTGGCTTTTAAATTTTTCGATAATTTTGATGCATATGACATACAAGCAAGGGTGTGGTTTTTTCCAGCTCCTATTATAAGTTTTTGTGTGTTTATGTAAACAAACTGGCATTTAAAGGGTTAAAATTCTGAAAATTAATACATTTTTGGTAGTGATGATCAGGACTGAAGTTGGTTAAAAGATATAACTCAGTGAAAGTGGAAAATAATATTAATATATAATTTATGGCAGTTTTTTGACGCAGATATTTTTGTCCTCTAAGGACATCGTAATGAGGGTTAATGCGGCAGTAGGCAGAATATTTTTGGCATCACTGGGCAAACATTCCATAAGAGATAACTAGACTTCTGCACCTCCTCATGGCTCTGTTTTGAGGCTTTAAAAAATCTAGCCTGTAACAGGAGACTTTGACCAATCACAGGTAATTTCAGAGAGAGAGCATTCCTATTGGCTGTTGATTCAACGGAGGCAGCTTTCAGTCACTCGCAAACTCCAATCAAACAGTCAAACTATGCAGCGCTGATCAAATCTGAATCAATATCCTGTTACTGTAATGCCTATTTCTCGCCTCAAATGTTTTCAGAAACATCTCGTAGTGTACTGTTTAGCTGTAAAATTAGAAAGATTGCTCTGGCTGGTGGGCGGTGCTAATAGGCATTACAGTAACAGAATCACAGAGTGATTAACAGCTGCTTAGAGACGGCAAGGCTACAGCTGGGCTCTGATTGGCTGTTTTCCTCCGGTCTGTGAAATTGTGCAGATGCCATTAGGAGCACCGGAGAACACAGAGGCACATGATTTTTTTCAGATTACCTGTCTCATGTACTACTGTCAGGATATAGTGACTGTTCTATAAAAATAACTTTTTTTTAATGATATTCGCTCCAACCTGCCTAATCCAGCTTTAAAAGATAGATACATGAAGAGGACATACACATTGGAGGGCTGGCGGATGAGATCAGAGATTTGTTTGGAGAGCTGGTGGGAGCTGCGGACCATCATGCTGTGCAAAGTAGCTGGGTGCTGGGGGATGTTGATCATGATGGCCCCCACTTTGAAGACCGCCGCATTGTTGGTCTTCAGTCCCCGCTGGGCGCTGTACAAGGCCTGGGACTTGGCGATGTTGCATTTGACCACCGTTCTGAAACGTAGAATAAACTGGAATGAGCACTGACACTTGATTTTTTTTTTGGACATATGAATGGATGTGCAACTTAAGTGGAATTACTAAGAGGACATCAAACAGTGAAGCACCATGCAGATTCAGAACAGCATCCAGTTTTGTGGGTACAGGTAGAATGAGCAATCATAACAGTGACACATGTTCCACTATGAATGAAGAAGGTAATGAATTGAACACTATGTCAGCCGAATGCAAGGGTCTTATGCAGATGTTTTGTAGCATATAGATTGTCTACATTCTTAGATGGCTTATGAATGTTTTATTCTACTAAATCTGGAATAAAATACTGTAATACCAGACTAAGATATTTCAGTATTTGGGCAGACTGTAAAACATTAAGGGAAGACTCAAGAATGAAGAAATTCACAAATGACTTCAAAAATAAAACCAGCCAACCAATGAAAGTGGCTTCATACACACAAACAGTTAACATCTGAACAAGGAGAGTCCTGAGAAACTGTCCACTGAAAATACACATGGATGACAGGTGACTCAAACAGATGAAGGATGTGCAATCAGGGCAGCTGTGTTTTTGATTTAATAATGAATGGGAGAGCCCTAAATGGTAGCGATAACATACAGAAACTCTTGTTTAGCTGTGCTGGTGGGAGATGTTGGGAAATCCTCCAGTCTATGCAAGTAGTTGGAAGAGAAAGCCAAGGAATGTAAAAAAAAGAAGAAGAAGAAGAAGAAGAGCTGAAGAAAGTGTGAAACAGTTGTGAGACACCATAAGGTGTAAATAGTTTTCCAACATTCACTTCAAGTGAAAATATGAGGGTCATGCGCCTTTGTTTTAGTTTTAGATATACAAGTTAATGATGAGAAAGGCTCCGGATTAATAAAGTAGCTCAATACTAGAATGAACTAAGCCATCAAGGGTAACGAATTTAATTTAATGTTATCAGGAAACTGCATCTGGAAAAAAACATCTCAAAACACCTGCTGACATGGCCGACACATTGCTTTAAAGAGGACCTATTAAGCTTTTAGTGCTTTTGTGTTTTTCCCCTTTCCTTTAAAATAGTTGAAATAGTTTAATAGTTAACAGTTTAAATAGTTTTTGTGTATGTAAAAAGGTCTGCAAAGTTACAAAGCATACGTCAAAAGGGGGTTACTCTCCCTCACAGAAACACTGAAGTCCCGCCTTTTCTTCCGTAACATGGTGATGTCACCAAGTAACACATTTGCATAACACCTGCCTACCGGCTAGACATGCCCTCAAACAAAGCTAGTAAGAGCTAAGCTGAAGTGGAGTCCGAAGAGTTTGGATCGGTTGACCATTCACAACAGTGGGCCAGCTGACCAAAGGGGACAGTGTGTAGGATTTGGTGGCATCTAGTGGTGTGGTTGCAGATTGCAACCAACTGAGTAACCCTCAGCTCACTCCTCCCTTTCTAAGACTGTGGTAACATGAGCTACTGAGTGCAAAACCGTGGTAACGCCTTGCTCAGAGGTCATCCTTACCATAATAACACTTGAACTTGAGCAACCGAAGTCAGACAGCGGCAGGTGGTACCACGGTTTTGCACTCCGTGGCTCACGTTACCGCAGCTTCACAAGCTTGTCTGTGAACTACGGTAGCGTTCAGGTAATCAGGTAATCAGGTAATAAACGCATAAGGCTATCTCTAGAGCCAGTGTTTGGTTTGTCCGTTCAGGTCTACAGTAGAAACATGGCAGAGCAACATGGCAAACTCTGTGAAGAGGACCTGCTCCCTATGTAGATATGAAGGGCTCATTCTAAGCTAACGAAAACACAGGATTCTTAGTTGCAGGTGATTATACACTAATGAAAACATTGTTGTGAATATTATATTAATTTCTGCTAATGGATCCCCCGAAATGTTACACACCGTTCCTTTAAAGCATGTAAACATGTTCTAGTAAAATCCCAAAATACAAGTATGAACCTGAAAATAAGCACAATAGGTCCTCTTTAATTGAGACCCAGTACATTTGCATTGGAGCCTGTTGTGGATTATCACTTAATTAATGTCTTTGTCTGCACTTTGTGTTCATTTGAAGCAAACAAGAAAGTAGGAAACAATGCCAATGGCACCGCAATCCTTCTTACATACATCTGAATTTTATACATCAGTGGCAACTGGAAAGTGCCAAGTTGTGTGACATATACAAAGTCAAACACATGAGTGCAGTTCAGAGCGTACAGTATGAAAACAGGATTAAGTCTCAGTTTTATTTTCACAGTGGGAGCATCTGTTAAATAGAATGAGATGAAAAAAAAAAGCTTCTTATTGAGGCAGCAGCAGAAGTTCTAAACTGAATCAAAGCAGCGTGGAGATGCATCCGTCTGTCTCAACGCATGACTACAAGGCTCGTAACCTGATTAGGGTGGTTATGCTTTGAGGAAATTGCTCGCAGTAAAAAACTTAAACCGCTGTTAAAATTTCCCCGGCTGGAAAGGAGTCAGTAATTGGCTCCCGCTGCGGAAAACACTGCATCCCCTTTTTTCGTTTAAACTCGAGGGATTTTATAAAAAAGTACTTGACATTAAAGCATTTATGTGCTAAGTTCTGCTGCTGTGTTCTTGTGCAAGTAGAAGGGATTCTTTCTTGACTTCAATCACTATTTTGATATCACTTAAAAAAAGCTCGATAACCATGTTGTCATACTCCTGAGCTGAGAAGTTCTATATCTTTTGAGACCGCAGTTAAAATCAAATAGTTAGAGCTCCCCTTAGGCAACACAAAAAAATAAATGAATATTGAATCAAAACACAAAAAACAAATCATTATTAGTTATAATTAAAAAGTCTCGCTTTTTTAAAAACTTCAAACAGCGAGGGATAGGATCAATGCACTCTATTAAACATGTTTGGTAAAGTTGCTGTTCAAAGATTTTTTTTTCAAGATGAAACATAAAAAAGACCTTATTCATATAAAAACAAAAACTGTTAAATCATTTTCCTGATAAGCAGAAGTTGAAGAGAATTTGTACGTACTGGATGTCAGGAGTTATGCCCTCCAGCAGAACAATGTTTACCCCTCCTATGTGAGCCGATGCACACGTCTCTGTCATTTTCTGGTGCAGGATATCTGTTGAATATAACAGAAAGAGTACATCAATAAACAGAATGATCTTTGACCTACCAAGAATTGCTGTCTATCTGTTTTTACAGAAAATGAATTATCTTTTTGTGTATGGAATCAATCATTTAATTAAGACACAAGGGGCTTTTATTTTGAAACTTTTCATTTTAAAACTTAAACAGAAGAATAGATGCTAGAAGTTTCAGGCAAAAGACAAATGCAAATGTTATAATGAAAATGTATCCACTTCAGACTGGCTAACCACAACAACAACAAACATAACACGTCAGGGATATTAAGGTCAGTGCATTGGTAACAAGTTTGCCTGAAGTGACTGACAAGTAGGGCTGGGACAATACACCTATCTCCCAATTCGATATGTATTTTGATTTTTAAGTACTGCAATTTGATATTACGATATGTTTTTTTAACACTAGACCATGGGAAAAAGTTGAATCATAAAACTTCTGTGGACTTTTATTTTGGAAAATATCTGAATTGATACAGTGAGAATTATTGATTTTCAGGATGTATGTAGTCAGAGATGTCCTGAAGATTTGACCACGGAAATGTGAGTTACGGCTGGCTTGACTGCACGTTACCGCAATACGATGACATTTCCTGTCCATGACAGAATTAGCATGCAGCTTTAGCCGTGATGTCTAGCACTGCTTTTCCTTTACTGTATGTGTAGTGTTTACCACTTTGGATTTAACATGTGAGGGTGCGGGTCGTATCCACGCGGACTCTCCGCCGTTTCCTGCTTTGTCGTTTCGGCCGGCTGCAGTTTGTTTTGTTGACGGATATGGAACGGATATGATGTCACGTTACTCAGACTACAACAATAAAAGCGGTAACTTCCTTCTACCTCTGCATAGACTCAAATGAAGCAGATATATCAATTCTGGCATTAAAAAATGTATTTCAAAACTGTACAAAATAAAAATCACGATACATAGGTGAAACGATTTTTTCCCTGCCCGTACTGACAAAGTTAAAAAAAATAAATACCACAAACTCATTCCCATTAATACCCACACAGATCTCGGCCTCACCTTTCATCTTCTCCTTCAGGGTGAAGCTTCCGTGGATCTTCTTCAGCTCGGCCTCCATGGTCAGCCCGCCGATGTCGGCCTCCAGGTGGGTGCGGTTCACCATGCCGATGCCGAACACTATGAGCGTAACGTGCTGGGGCTCGGCGCTCACCAGGCTACGCCGCCGCCCGCCTGCGCCCTGGGGCTTGTTGGGCGTGGCGGGTTCCTGCTGCTCGTTCTCAAAGATCACTTTACAGAGCGGCTCTGAGGGCCGGCGTCCTCCTTCTGCAGGAAGCAAAGTACACATGTAGAGGAGGTGTTCAATAAAAATACATATCACAATGCAACCGCTAATGACATTAGAGTGCAAAAAAACCCATAACGTTTTGCAGCTGAGTGCAATTTACCCTTTTACTTTTGCATTTGATTGCAATTATCCATGTTGCAAAGTATGAATGCTGCCTTTGCGCCAAGAAGACAGTAGGCAGAACAATGGTAGAGAAAAAAGAAAAATGAAATTTCCAGGTCCTGACCAACAAGGTGCAGATGCATTCCTCAAAATTTCACGCAAGGAATTTAAACATGACAGAGAGAAAAAATATTTGGGATTTGGGTTCTGGAATCTTGGCATAACACCTTTTAAATGCACTTCAGTTAACACCAACTCTCTGAAGATGCTAATAATTGTAACTGTAACTGTGTGTGGCTATTAGCGCTGATCTTTATGAATTGACTGTTTTTGCAATGAGGCTCATATATATTTAGCAATATCAATATTTTTTTTATCAAATACCTCAACATCAATATTGCGATGATATTGTAGGGTTGACCGTTGATGCTTGAACAAAATATCTACATTGAGATATTTACACTGAGATTTTTGATAAACAATCATCAGTAATGTGGATATAATGACTAAGTGTGTAATAAGGGCAAATAACAAAAGGGCTGGAACAGTTTGGTAAGTTCAGAAAATGACATCACTTTTACTGTAATAGAGCCTTTAAAACCAGGAAAAAGACAACACTCGTGGCATATTACGATATCCAAAACCTGAGACGACATCTAGTCTCACATCACAATATCGATTTTGCCCAGCCCTAATAGAAAGAGGACAATTTTGTTCCAAATATCTGCATATTACCTAATTTAAAGACGTACAAAAGAGCACAGGAGCACCGAGTCACTTTTTGCTCAGCAGCATTTCATTCTTTGCAGGTGCTTTGAGAATTACACAATTTCTTTTTGTCTCATTTGTGCAGATTTAAGCATCCGCAAAAGCCATGAAAATCCTTTTGTGAATTTATTTATTAAAGTATTATTTTTAAAAGACTTAACATTACTAGTGGGGTATGATTTTAGTCCACCATAATACAGTCTTTGTTTAACTGCAGGTTTTAGCGGGATGACGTGGCTAAATTTTACTTGTGATGACCACTTTCTTTAGTCCCTCAGGAGCTCATTCTGTCATTGCATCAAGGTTGGTTCTGTAGAAACACTATCCCACCAATACAAGCTCCTCTCATACTTAATGTTCTCCTAATGGAGGGTCATATCAGCAGCAAGAAGTAACATCAGAATAAATTGACTAGAAGTGAATAAATCATATAGCAAATAGGAAGCAGAGAAGCAGATAACATTAGGGTATATTAACTAGGAGCACATTATTAATAATAATGAATTACAGAAAGTATTAAAGTAAAGCTGGATGGAAATGCATGGGGGTGGGATAAAGGATGGAAACTAGGAAGTGGATGACTGCTGGAGGCTGATTCCCACCTGAAAGGCAGTTCTCTGGGGAGCTTTTCTCCAGGATGCCAGTGGGATCGGAGATGAGTGAGTAGAAGTTGAGCAGCTTGTACATGTTCTGCCAACATTCCGCTGACGGCTCGCTCTGCTCCGACACCGTGATGGAGTCGGAGTCGTCCATCTGGATGGCCATGTGGTCGGCCACGTCGCGGGAGCCCTTCCTCGACACCTGAAGGCGTTGCACAACATTCCACGTTATGAAACAAACAGAAATGTCACGCATCATCGGGGCCGGAGGGTAAATAAACATTTTATTATTTCTTTTATTGCCCTACTGTTTACTGTAACAGTGCAGTTAGAAGTCTGTAGGCCGTCACGACAAAGGATGGGTAATGAGATCTGTGAGATGACATCATCTATTCGTGACATTAACTTCAGTAAATAGTTAAGTTATTTCTGCATGAGAGAGATTTCTAAGAGCTCTGGTTTAGGATTTATCTGTGGAAGTCTGTCATGAGTCCGTCTGATACATCTTCTACTTTCATGAAAATCTGTTCACTACAGAGAGTGTTCAGCTTCTTGAAGTTTGACGCACATGTTCCAACTGTCAAGGCAAAAAAAAAACAGTCCTCGTGATAAGGACCATCAAGCCACAGATTCTACCGTTTTTCAAGTTTTGCCTGAAAACTGGGGACTGAGTAAACTAGTTTTCTTACCAACAGCTGACACTGTTTCAGTGAATGGAGAAATTCTTATTATCTACTGGCTCCCTCTAGAGTTTGTGTAGAAAAATGACAACTTCAGAATTCATTTTGTGATTTTACTGATTATATTTAAAGGTCTGGACAGGTTTGAGGGATATTTGAGACCTTTTAACAGTATTTGAGAACAATCTTAAAAGGGTACATTCTGTATTTTTCAACCCTATTCTCCCATGTTTTTGTGTCTAACTGACTAATACAGAGAGAGAATTCCTGAAACGGGTCCAGTCTTGAGGGAGAGCGCTGTAGACGGCACTAAATGTACTTGTTTTTGCCATGACAGGCTCTGATTGTTATTATAAGTGTCTGACGTTATGAAAAGAGTCTCACTCAAGGAGAAGTCTTTGTTCTGAAATCTGGTGAGGTGATGTGTTGCCAGAAGACAACGGTGGAATAGTGGAATAAACATCCATGGTGGAAACGCAAGTGGCAGGAGGAAGCAGGCAGGTACTGGCGAGGGATGGGTCATGATTTTGTTGAATTTTCAAATAATCATTAAAGGTCCCATATCATGCTCATTTACAGGTTCATACTTGTATTTTGTGTTTCTACTAGAACAAGTTTACATGCTGTAATGTTAAAAAAAATATATATATTTTCCTCATACTGTCGGCCTGAATATACCTGTATTTACCTTCTGTCTGAAACGCTCCGTTTTACCGCATTTTGATGGAATAGCAACAGAATTGCGTTGCTAGGCAACAGCTTGGGTCCATGTGTACTTCCTGTCAGCTGTTGACATTCACATACACTACAGCCAGGAATAAACTGGGACACATTTAGAATGTTTACGTTTAAAATTGTGTCAAGGGTCTAAATATTGTATATTTGTGACATCACTAATGGGCAGAAATCCTGACAGCTTGTTTCAAATGCAGAGTTTCGGAATACGGGCTGTATGTATTTCCCTGTGGATTGAGCGTTTCAATACTTTCACAGTATTTATATAGGACTTAAGCCTGCTTTATAATAAAAAAAAACATGACAATCTCACTTTTTTATAATATGGGACCTTTAAATTATGTTTAAAAAAAAAATCAAATAGTCTTAACAAATTACACATTTTCCCTTGTTTTTACCGTCGGAGGGGTGGGGGGGTGTGGGCAATCTTTGAAGAATGATTGAATAGTTCCCAGTGAATATCGAATAGTACTTTTGCTTTAAATGCCCATCCCTAGCACTGGCTGTTGTAGATTAAAGAAGGCAAAACTCTGAAATGGCCTGCTTTGGGTGCTGAAACTGGGAAATCTATGGGACCTTTTTAAATATGAAAACATAAACACTGTGAATGGGTTCCAAGTTTATTTCCTTTTTGCAGCGTTTGCCAATATCAATATCTGACGGAAGACCCACTTAGAGTGTTTATGCTGTCGAGGTTGAATAATTCTTGAAATTACTTTTTAAATTTAAATTTACAGTTCTGACCTTTGTGTTTTTAAAAGATGACTCCTCAAAAGCGTAAATCTTTACCTTCGAGGTGCGTCGCTCCGAACGTCCGAGGGAGCTGCGTCCTCGAGGCTCCCTCCTCCCTAGCGTGTCCATTCCTGACGGCGGCCCATTAGGAGGTATACCCCCAGCGCCGCCTGCTCCGCCTGCTCCCCCTCCGCCCACCCCTCTCTTGCTCTTGAGGGTCTGGGTCCCGCTGCGTCCCGCCCCGTTGATGCTGCCCCGGGAGCTCCGGCTGAAGTCGGAGGACCTGAAGTGGCGGTACGGCCGGGCCTTGAAGGTGGGCGTCGGGGAGGCTGAGCCGGCGGTGTAGCGACTCAGCTTGATGTCGGTCTGCGTGGCCTTGATGTCGTCGATCATGGTGCTGAACTGGTGGATGAGGCGCACCAGGGCCATGTCGACGCGCTGGCTGATGGCCTGACAGGCCGTGGTGAAATCGCAGTGGAATGTGTTGTAGTGGCGGCGGTTGAGGTCGTGGAAGGACAGCGGAGCTGCGGTGGGGCCCTGCGGAGCGCTGGTCGACTTCTCCATCACCACCGCGTTCAGGCTGAACGTCTCAATCAGCAGCGCTGGCTTGAACTCCAGCGGAGGGAGGTTCACCATGCCTTGTCTAAAGACAGAAAGAGGGTTATGTTTGTATTTAGCAGACATTGTGTACTCACGGTTAGAGTGAACGGCGAGCTAAAAGAATGGAAATGAATGTCCTAATCATGTTTTATTGTTGTGATTTATTTTACCTCCTGGATCTTTTGTTTTTCCGCTCTTTGGAGGTGTCGGAGTCCACGATGTCTGCTCTGAGACACTCGAGGTTGCCAGAAAAAGACAGGTGCTCTCCAAAATACATCTTGTAACTAAGAGGAGTGGCGTCTTGGGCCTGGATGCCCGTGTAGCTCAGCAAAGGCTTGAAAACGACCTGTGGGTGGGAAAACAGATATCAAGGCACAAAATGAGCACAGGTTTGTGTAGAGGTGATGTGTCCACAGAACCATGAGCTTTTATAGATAGAATTTATGACACCTAAGAAGATAAACATGAATCAAGCTGGCATAGGTGACATTATTGGCATAAGAGACTTTACATTATTTGCAAATTGATGTATTTTAATTAGGGTTGTCAAAGTTAACACGATAATAATAACAGAATTACTGGCTTGGCCATTTTCAAGGGGGTCTCTTGACCTCTGTTTGGGGCAAGTCATAGTCCAGTCAGCACACTGACACACTGACAGCTGTTGTTGCCTGTTGGGCTTGAGTTTGCCGTGCTATGATTTAAGCATATTATTTTATGCTAAATGCAGTATTTCTGGACAATATTTGTCATTGTTTTGTGTTGTTAATTGATTTCCAGTAATAAATATATATATACATTTGCATAAAGCAGCATATTTGCCCACTCCCATGTTGATAAGAGGATTAAATACTTGATAAATCTCCCTTTAAGGTACATTTGATAAAAAATGTACGATTAATTTGCGATGAACAGCCCTAATATATTTTAGAAATCACATAATTTAAGACTTATTAAAGAGCTGCAGACATCATGTTAACTGGTGAAAGTTTAGACAGCAAGCACAACAATGGAACAAATGACAAAAGAAATGCAGACAGGTGTATCCACAGCACCTGAGCATCGGCCAGCTGAACAGCAGCCGGGCACTGGTTGCCCTCCTCAATGTCGGCCATGTCGTCCTGGCTGGTGCTGTGCTGGGAGTGCTGGGAGTGGGTCCCATCCAGGGTGTTCTGGTCGCTGGACAGCACCGTGTTGAAGTCTGACGCTGAGGGGATCGTGGGCAGGTTACACGTCCCGCCTAAAGGGTGTGGAAGAGAGGAGATTTGGGTATACATGTGGTGTAACAGACCAACGGTATAAGCTGTGGTTGTGTTTTTCCTGCAGGGTACGTTCACACCAGAGCTGCTCAGTGGCAGCTTCTTATTAGACATGTAAATATAAGCAGCAGTGAGTGAGTGAAGCGCTGTAGGGTGAAACACTTCACCACCCTCCTCTTAACAAAGACGTTAAGAGTGAATTAAATGCAAGGCAACCGTCCAACCACAGGGAGTGTTGAGAGGAACTTTATGGCCATTTTATGCACAATTTGGAACTCTAAACAGCCTCATCACATCCTTACTCACTTAATGTGTTTGTGAGGAGCTGCTCGGGCTAATTTGCTGTGTTGTCAGTGACTGACATTTGGGTGAGTGGATAACGACATCGTCTTGGGCACAAATCCAAGCCTTTCACACATAATAATGGCAGCCACACAATCAGTAGTGCTCTGCTGAATTGTGAAGGTAAGATGTACCTTTTCAAAGTAAATGTTAAACTACTATTGAGGGAGTGCAGCTGTTTGTAACTCAGGCTACATCCACATGAATACGTTTTCATTTTAAAACGCATAACTTTTGCTACGTTTACGCCTAGAGTCCACACTACTCCGGCGTATTCGAACCCCAAAAACAGAGACTGCTGACCCCTTTATAGTTTGAAAACTGCAGGATTGCGTTTTAGTCTGGACGAGCGGAAATGGAGACGCAGTTCCTGATTGCGTCTTATCAGTCACGACGTGTCCTTCCCTGATTCGCCAGCCCTCTAACACGTGACCAACAAGAAAACAAACAACCTCAGCCTCGACCACCAGTGGTTAATTCAACACGGATAACAAATTACAGGCGTTGCTGACCTTTCTGTCTATGCTTGCAGCAGTTGTGCAGTTAATTTCTGCATTTTATAATGCTAATACTGCCTACATGCTCAAGCTATCATTTGAGTGACCTGGATTTTTTTGCCACTGCTGTTCTTCCTCTGTGGTATTTTCTGCAACTAAGCAGAGTAGAAAATCTGCTTCCTGTGTACACAAGCGTTTGTCTCATTTTTCAACAGATAAAAACTTCAGAATAAAACTATCAAAATGATTTGATATATGCTATAATCACAGAAAAAAATCTTTCCATAGTGGCTTTAACCCACAATATTCTATGAAAGCCCATAGGGGACTTTATTAAAATGATAATGTAAACTTAAATGAAAGGACTGACGGATTGTATTTTCATTTTGACACCAAAAGAGCGTGGTGACGTGTAAATATAAATGTAATAGACCGGGGGGCTCTGTTTCGCTTATTGCATTGAAAATCAAATGTCAAGACGTTTTCATTTTAAAAATGGTAAGAAAATTGCTTATTTACTTGACTTGGAAAATCAAGTTATATTGTTTATATTTATTACATTTTCAAATTTGAATCAGCATTTGAATATTGTGCACTGTGCAGTAGGGGTACGACTTTGAAAAATAAATGTCAAACAGCTTTTTCATTTTCAAATTAATATGATCACAGAACTCCCATACGAGTATGTGAAATTGCAAATTGAAATATTGCATTTTCATTTTCATTTTTACTCAAATAACTAAATGACAATGCCATTGTGGCATTACAATTTACATTACATTTTCATTTTCAAGTTAACAGTATCCTTTTAATAAAGTCCCCAATGGGCTTCCATAATATACTGTATTAATTATTAAATGGATATCTAACCAATTTCCTCCAGCATTAATGTATTTAATCTGAGTTTATTTAGACACCGACAACATACCTGTTTCCAGTTGTTTTTTGTTTTTTTTGGGATAGATTGACAGAGTTCTAGGTGACTATGAAAATAACAAAAGGGGACAAACTAACTGCTAGCTAGCTAACTAGTTCACCAACACCATCATCACAACACTGAGCAACAACCCCTGACCTCCTTCTGGACTGTTAACAGCTGGTAGTGGTTGGTAGTGGAAGTGGCTGCCAGGAGAATCCAGTGGGTCTAGTAAAACTACTGTACTAAGTAAAGCATGAAGGTGTTAACAATTGTCATCAAGTCGAACAGCAATGTAATAAAACATTAATAGTTTATCCTCAAGGTTCCACAGAAGTGAGTTCATCTGAATTAACTGGAATATTCATCTAAATATGAAGGGATTTTCTCAATAAAAAAATAAGATTTTTAATAAATATACACTGAGGATTTGACCAATGGAAAACACCCTTTCAAGACAAACAATATCTGACCTGTCTGCAGGCTGTTGTGCTGGGAGCGGTTAACCGGCGAGTCCTGGACGACAGCCCCCGTCCTGTTGCCCACAGCGTTGGACATCCAGTTGTAAAAGCTGACGGAGGAGGGCTCCGACAGCAGCGGGTGCTCGGTCAGCATGTCTGTACCCAAACTGTTTCCTGAGCCCCAGAAGAAAGAGATTGAGAGCACGTTACATCATGGAACAGACAACAAAAAAACTGGACATCAAAGAAGATACCGACTGATGTTCACGGATCATTTTTCATTTTGCATCATCGAGACATGTGCGGTTAATGTAAATTTAAATTTAGGGATCATAAAAGTTATGACAAAGACATGGGGTTGTGTCCTAAATTCCATACTAACATGCTACTTAATACGCTAAAACACTGTGAGATATTTTACTACGTCCGAAACCTTAGTATGAAACCAATAATATGCAAATTGCATACTATTTCCGGTGAAATATTGGAGTATGCAACGCTCGACACTACGGCGGCATAAATATCCCACAATGCAATGCGGTAGTGACGACACAGACAGCTCTGTAACGTCATTAACGCTTCAATTTAAGTGTAAGTAGAGAAAGATTTCACTTTGCTAGGCGTAATATATATCTTAAATTAGTTCAGACTTTGATTCTCACAAATCATCATTTTAGTCACATGAGGTTGTTACGGGTTACCTTGGTTACTTGACTCCAACTGGCAAGGAGGCTCTAAGGAAATGACGAGGTAAATTACTTCTCAGTGCGTCCGAATAGATACATACTACTGTTTATTCACAAAAGTAGGTTGAATGACACCTATTGGGTATTTAGTGCGTAGTGTGCAATTTTGGACGAAGCCAGGGTGTGTACAATTTTCAAGCTCTCACACAACACACACACATTCTCATAAACAGTCATGGTCTTTTACTACAACGAGGAATCCAAACCCTTCTTTTTACACTTCTTTTTCTTATGCAGTTCCCTCTCTGGTGTGTTTTGTTAGACAGTGTTGCAGAAGCTTGAATGTAGACTTTCTGCTTTCATAAAGCAAGGGGATATCAGCAGGGGTTGCTGAATGTTGAGAGTGTGAAACAAAGTAAATAACTCGTGGCACTCTGCGTATTAGTTTACTGTGGGTATGTGCTCGAGGAGCGACCAAGCTGTGAAGCTATTTTGGTTCGTTTTTATTCACCCTATTGAACGGTAGAGGTCAGCCTTGCAGCAAAAATGCTGAGGAGACTTTTTTACATGTTGTAATCAACACTATTCTGCGGTTACTAGAACCTTCTACATTCTTCGTGATCAGCGGCAGTGCGACACAACATCAGCAGTACCTGTGCGAGTGAGGGAGCCGCTCTTGGCTGCGGTGGCGGCAGACGGCTCGTTCCTCTGGGGCATGCCCTCCAGCAGGTTGTGCAGACTCCGAAAGCTGCCTGTCAGATTACTCAGGAGGCTCTCCTTCCTGGGGCTGTCCTTAGCTGGCAGGCCCGCGCGGCTCACATGGGCCGGTGAGTCAGCCGCCGTGTCACCGCTGGTGTAGCTCAGCGACTGGTATGGATGGGAGCCCTGGGTGTGACAAACGTACAGATTATGTTCACACTATACCGCTGCCTGTGGCTTTTTATGTTCCAAAGATGAGTGGGATGCGTGGTGACAGCCACGATCCGTTATGGAAATAGTCTGAAGTTGAGGTAATACTTTTTTTTGACAAAAGACCCTGAGATGGGATGAACAAACACATTATTTCTATGAGGAAAATGTCATCTCTCCACACAGTGCCAGCTCACATCCCTCAAAGGCTGTCAGACATTGGAATCACCTTCACACCACAGTCAGGACAGCACTGTCTACTGTGAAATGTCATTTTCTAACTAGAAAGTACTAACTAGTAGTATTATTAGTACTTTTTCAGGGCTGCAACTAATGATCATTATTGATATATCTGGTGATTATTTCATTGATTAATTGATTACCCGTTTGGTCTATAAAAGGTCAGATGATGTCAATGTCTGTTGTTTGTTTTGTCCAATCAACAATCCAAATGCCAAAGGTATTAAATTGACCATCAAAGAAGAGACATTCGAGGAGTTGGAGTCACTGAATTTTTGGCATTTTTTGCTTATCAAAATAGTTTATCAAAAATAGTTGCTGATTAATTCTGGATCGATAATTAGTCGATTGACTAATCGATTAATTTCAACTTTTCTGTTTTTGGTTTAGTGTATTTGGATTTAATTTTTGCTATTTTGGGTTCAGTGCTACGGAAGCCCTGAGAGGCAAGTTAGTCTTTTTAAAGTCTGATCTAAATAGTTTTCTCTCATGTGTTTATGACTTGAGAACAGGTGAAAAAAAACTGTTTGGTCAGGATAATCTTTCTTAGTTACTTTTTTTTTGGTAATAGTGCTTGAAGTGCATCACTACCCCATGTTCTACACTGGACTAAACGCATTCATGTATTCCCTAACGGCACATAAGCGCAGATTGAAATAAACTTCTAGCCAAAAGAAAGGCATGACAGTAAAATTAAAAGTCACCTGGAAGAAAACATGAATGCTTTTAGTCCTTTTTAGAACACGTGGTAGTGGTGCAAAGTGAGTATGACAACAACAAACTCTCACAAAAACACAAAAATGATCCTGACAAAAAAAAAAAATAAAAAATCAGCCTTATAAAATGGATAACCAGGATTTTTTTTTTGCTTCCTTACAGTACTGTTCATGTCCTCCAGGAAGGTAAAAAGAGTATTCCCCAAACAAGAATATATCTTCTTTGTGTCTCTGATAGTTCGCTATGTTAACCTCCTCCTCCTTTGGGAAAAGTGATATAACCCTTGCCAAAACATCCTGGTTGCTACAAAGTATGTCTTTTCAAAAACGTATGGCTGCACAGGAAGATTTTTCATGTACCGGCAACCTCACATCTTTTTCTTTGAAACTCTCTCTCACTGGACGACTAGGCTGGGTTCAGGGAAAACTGCATTCCGTCCTGGTTTACAAACAGTGTGATACGGTACTGGTGTGGAAATGTGTAGAGCTGAAACGATTCGTCAAATCAATCAATTACTCAATCGACGGAACATTAAATCGGCAACTACCTTGACAATCGATTAACATTTTAAGCAAAAGTGGCAAAAAGCTAATCTAAAGGCAAGGCAATTTTGTTTATAGAGTAGGTTATAGATCTTTACAGGAGCATAGGGATATATCAAACATAAGACGTTAAGAAAACATTAAAATGACATTTAAGAGATTAAAAACAAATACAAAAAGCGAGAAAAGGCAAATAACTAGTTAGATTAGATATAAATTGCATTTTAAAAAGCAATAAAAACAAAAAGCAAGAGCAAGCAAATAAATAGTGACAGGTTAAAAATAATTAAGTATCTAATTTATTGGAAATCCGCAGTAAACAATAATGCTGATTTAAATGAGCTGACTGTTTTAGCAGACCTCAGGTATTCAGGAAGCTTGTTCCGCAGGTGGGGAGCATAGAAACTAAAAGAAGAATCATCTGACTCTAAAAGAGCATCATGGGATGAAGATGTCCTGGATTGCGAACGGAGTCAGATATATACTGCGGCCCACAGGCTTTCATTAAATACTAGATTTTAAACGACTCGATATATCTGGATAATGAGAACTTACATTACCCCTTTAAAGACAAATACATTTAATCCAGACATCCCCTGTTAAATGCTGAACGCTACTGGAAAAACGTCCTCACATCAGCCACTGGCTTAAAGAAATGGTCTATATTGTATATTAATTTTTAAGTTCCCAATAAACAAATGCTTTATAAAAAATTAAAAAGGCAAAAAAAAAAACTTCCTGTAGCTTCTCAAAGGTGAATATATTCTAGGTTTATTAGTCTTCTATGATAGGTTTTGTTCAGTTGCTTGGTCAAAACAAGGCATTTGAAGACATCTCAAATGTTTCATTTTTCACTGTTTGCTGACATTTTATAGACAAATTGAGAAAATAAACTGCAGATGAATCAATAAATGTAATGTAAATAATGGTAGTTGGCACTAGAAATGTGTAGGGAGCATGTTTACGTTGCATTTGTTAGATATACCTGCCCACAATCTCATGCAACCCAGTATGGACGGTCAAAGTTGTACCTTTATCCTGAGTGCAGACTCATTGTGCGTATGCGACTTGGACAGTTTCCTCATGATCTCCACTCCGCTGACGGGACCAGAGTTGGCTTCTTTGGGCGGGGGGCGACTGCAGGCTCCCTCAAGCAACATGGTGTGTTCACTCACTGTGGCTTCACAATAACGACATAAAATAAAAACTCCGAGAAGAAACCACATGACTCATTTCATACCGTATCGGTTATGTCTAACAAGTGGTAACAGTCTCTATTTATATCTGTGCTAAACACTGAGAAAGTGGAGGTGAGGAGTTCCACAGTCCATCTGCTGTAACAGATGGGTGGGTCAACAAAACAGTATCGGCACACTGAAAGCTGTAAGTTCCCACCTGCGTCGAATTCGAATTCGGCTCCGTCGGCGCTGGTGTCGCTCTGCAGCGCGGCGCCGTTGTCCAGGCCCAGGATGGTCTCGCCCAGGCTCTGCTGAGGCTCCTTGGGTTTGGCAAGCTGGTTGGGCCTCATCAGACCGATAGCTTTGAAGCCCTGAGTAACCACTATAAATTTCATCCACTGTCTGGCCAAAGCAACCAGACCCTTCTTTAGAGTCACAAGGGCTGGAACCCCATCATTCTGGGACGGAAAGGAGAACTGGATTAGTGCCACCGGTAAGGGATTAATTAAAACAGCGAAGCGCGGCCAAGAGCACTTAAGGCCACTTAAAATAATTGGCAGTTACTTTTTGTAGGTTCAAATGAGACCGTATCAATTTTAGTAGCCAATTAACTACACATGGTCAAGTTGGAGAGTTTCCGAAAAATAATAAAGTTAGATTCGGAGGCCTCGCACTCACCATGGTGGCCTCCTCGATGACAGAGTAGTCGGCCTGCTGCAGATAGCGGTGAAGGATGTTACAGAGCATACAGGAGGGATTCTCGTGAAGGTAGCGGGCTCGTTTGGTCACGCGGTTGTACTTGCTCCGGATGGGGATGTGGATGCTCTTTTTCTGTTTGGGAGAATGACACAAAGAGCTAAAATTAAAAAAACTGGTGCACATAGAATCAAGTAAATTTAGATGTTACATTTACAAGTTGATAAAAAATGCGGATTCATTAAATGCAATCAGAGGATGCTGGACTTTTCTTTTCATGTGGGACCATTTGTTCGGGTCTACAGAGGTCATTGCTGACCTCAAGAGCTTCGGTCATGATGCAGCCCATGACGGCGCACACGCGCAGTGTTCCCTCCATGTCCAGTTTGCGTAGAGAAGATTTGAGCTGGTCAATGGGAACCAGCCAGGCTCCGATGGCGGGTGTTGCTGTGCTGAGCAGATTCAACTGCCTGTAAACACAACAGAGAGTCAGAAGATCTTTGATCACCTTAGAAATAAACTATTGATCAATCTATCTTAATGTATAGTTTTTTTTTTCTCTAGTTTCAGATAAAACACAGTATGTTATATATTATCATGATGTCAACAACTTTTTGTCATGATGTATCTGACAAGTTGATTAAGAATTGATTTCTGTTCCTTTATTCTCAACTGCAGACACAAGATATGTGCTACAATTGTTTCTGATAAAACTCAGACCTGTACCTGAACCTGTGAGACTGACAGATCTGTGTCAGCAGCAATGTTGCTGATGCAAACGGCTGCCAGGGGGAACAAAAGTTGTCTTTAAAAATTGTCTGGAGAGAATTTTTATAAAAAAAAACCTCTCTCCAGCAGATACTGCAACACATTGGGCCTCATGCAGGAAGCGATATAAGAACAAATGTCCTCTCGTTTTTGTTTGTATCCGCAATTTGTTCTTATTTTGTTAGTGCACTTTGATTTCTGAGATTCTCTTCTTACCTTAAAAAATAAATAGGGCCGTCAATCGATTCAAATATTTAATCAAAATCACATGTTTACTTTGTTTAAGGTTATATAACAATATCTCAATTTCACTAATGCTGAAGTTCTTCTTACAGCCTTTTCTTGGTGCCATCTCTCCAATTCTTGGGCATGTGCCAGACACCTGTCCTTATATAGTATTTAGGGGGCATTATCTATTTTAATAATAAACAATCGACCACACACCTCCAATTTATGATCGAGTGGAATTCATCATTCAGCACACCTAGGTAATAGCAGATTTGGATGGTTAAGAATGTTCGGTGCATCTGGAGCTGACTTCAGACTCTTCAAACTCTGATTTTTTTTTTATCTTAACAGAAAATTAAGGGAAAATATAAGAGAAATTTAAGAGAATGTTGCTACTTGATTGGCCCAATCTCACTGCCACACAACTGACACTTAAAGCTCAACAACATGTCACCATCATGTTTTTTTTTCCTAAATGTGTTCATCTAGTTTTATCAGAAATCATGGACTTAGTGTGTGTGAAAGCATTTGTGTAAAGAGGTCCATATGTATCATTGGGAGTCGTACCTGGAGATGGCCTGCGAAGGCGAACGCACATTCGTGGGAGCAGCGAAACTGAACCAGATCTCCCTGATGGTCAGCTTCATGCTGCTGGAGTCAGGCGGTGGGGGCATGAGGGGAAGGTCCTTCTTCAGGTCATCTGACTCGACTCCTTCGTCCTACAGAGCACAAGAGAACGCCGGGATTCAATGGGTGGATGATGACTGGCTGGTGGGAATGAGTTCCAGTATCGCAGTTTTGGAATAGATTTACCGCTATCCTCTGTAGCTGGAGCCACAACACCGTCCCAGCACTATCACCTGATTATAGCTTTGATTTGCCATCGTTGCTAATTTTCAAGATCAGAGTGGATCTTTCTTAGTTTTATGACTTTAATCTTTTTCTTCTCGCTCTTATTTCGAATGAATGTAATTTTTTGATACGAGGCTTATTGAACTAATTTTGCGTGAGCAAGACTATTACTCAAATCTGAACCAGAGACTGGCAATAGGCAGCGATATTTGCAAAAATAATAACATAGAAACAATGAAAATAAAGAGAAAAAAAATGAATAATCCACAATTTTAAAATGACACTGGCCGCATATGTGCATCTCGCTTCAGATCAGTGCAGTAGAGCTTTGATTCTATGTTAACAAGTTCACACCCACATGCAATCTCTATGTCATTTAGGAGCTTGTTAGCTCGCCCTACGTTACGTTATAACACAATAAGCCGACAGCTGCAGATAAAATGAAGAAGAAATCGGCTCAAAGAGAATTAATGTTGTCCTCGCATTAAGTGAAAGTTTGAGGTCACCGTCAGCGGAGCTGAAAAAGGCTTTTTCATGTGTTTGTCGGCCTCGGGAAAATCATCTAAAAGAGGATGTCGAGCTCTGTGACACTAAAATGCCACGGTAAAAACTCAGATATTAACTGGGTTTAAACTTTAAAGGGGACCTTTTTATGTTTTTTGTGCTTTTTCCCCTTCCCTTTAGTGTGATATAAAGTTTTTGGGGAATGTAAAAAGGTCTGCAAAGTTACAAAGGGTGTTATTCTTTTAGGCATTTTTACAGTAGCATTCTCCGCATTTCTCACCTGGTCGTCTGAGTCCGAGTTTTCATTGGCATCCGAGGCGGGGCTGATAGCATCATTTGGCAGGTTGTCATCAGAGACGTCGGTGCTGTAACCACTTCCCGTCTGAGAGCCTGTCGAACCATTGGACTTGGACATGCCCGTCTTCCCCCCAGTGTCTGAGCGTCCCATCACACCAAAGGAATTGTACAGAATGGCTCCTGACTGACGGCCCCCTGCAACACAAAGCGTAATACATTCACAAATCTGTACACAAATTCCCTTCATCCCTCCTGATACAACTCTTCTTTGGGCTTTTTTTTTTTTTTTGTATCGCTACGTCTCAATGTAAGTGATGTTTTTTACCTTTGACCGTGAGGTTCTCGATGCCACATTCAAACATGATCCAGCCCCATTTCTCAAGAGACGTCGCAGAGCGGCCGAGATCGCCCCCTGCGGCTTGGGCGTCGGTTTCATCCACCATTGAGAACTCCTCCATTTCCTCCAGGCCAAACAGCACTTTGGACTTCTCAAAAGGGATCGCTGTGATGGCACATGTGCCAATGTCTACGAAAGCAGAAGAAACAACGCAACTGTTAGAAAATATTACATTATTATGAAGTTACATATTTTGACAATAAAGTGCTTGGGGAGAACAAAAGAAATCTGAAAATTACAAAAGTCAAAGGGTCTCAGTATTCTGCCTGGTACTGTAGGTCAAATGAGGGCACTTTTGCAGACTGTCTTGGGACAGCTAGTATAGTATATTAACAGAGGGTGTAGGTCATGTAAAAGGTAAGTCGTCCTCCTGAACCAACCTGTGGAGTCGAGGCCTCGCAGCTGGCTATGGATGCGATGGATGTTGAGCCTGGCGGCGATCTCTTTGCCTTTCTCGATGCCGGCGTTGGAGCGCAGCGAGCCAGAGGACTGAGGCTGCATCTTGGTGGCTGAGGCGTACTTCTCCAGCATGACGGACGGTCGGCCGTGTTCCGTGGTGTTGGGCGTCTCCTCTACAATACCCCTGAAAAGAGTAGAAAGAAAATGTGTGTTTATATTTCAGCTTGGCTGCCCTTGTGCCTCACTGCTGATGTCAGCGTCAAAAAACTGCCATCAAATTATTATATATTAATATAAATTTCCACTACACAGAGTTAAATCTTTTAACCAACGTCAGTCCTGAACATCACTACCAAATATTCATTCATTTTCAGAATTCAAACCATTTTAATGCATGATAGTTTACATTATGCCACTGTTGTTGTTGTTTTATGAAGAAAACATTTAATTATTGTTTATATATACTAAATACTAGGGGGAATTGTTTTTTCACAGTCTGGGATATGTCAGTGTTTAACATTGATTCTGATGCATTTGTATTTTTTAGGCAGGAAACCTGCAAAATCTGGTGGGAAATAGTAAACACTATAATTTTGAAGTCAGACCTCTAGATTGAAAACCTGATGTAATAGAATGTATGACTTTATGCTGTAAATTGATGTGGGATCAATAATTGTGGTTTCAGTGGGGACAGTTTTGTCCTTAGAAGACTGGGTGTCTGTATTTTAGCTACAGTTTATTTTAGACTTTTTAAAAGGAGCTGAGGTTTCCAAAATAAAAAAACAAAAAAATAGAATAAAACTCACCTCCATGCTGAGATTTAAGACATATGCAGTTAATTAAAAATTAAATAAATAAAAAAGCCAAAAATATCCCAAGTGAGGCACATGTCAGATTTTGTGGAGGACAAGAAATACACTTTGTTGATTTTGTGCTTTAAACACTTTGGCTCAGAGTACAAAACACACATCACCTTTTGGAAATGAGAATTTGTTATGAATAGAAGAATACAAATCTAAGTGAATTATTCCCAAATTCCCAAAGATTGTCACCCTACTGAATTCGTTTTAAGGTGAATGGCACTCCAAACAACCACAACTGAATGTGCCAGCAGGCATTTTGAAGTAGTGATGCACTGCACCAATCCGACTTTTTTAGTCCTTTATAAAAAATATTTAACAAATAAATAAATATAAATTTACTGAATTGTATTTATCATTAAAAAAATAAATCATACACCAGCAACTTGGTAATAAAATCTTGAAAATTAACAGGAATTACAGTGTAATCTGTTTTAATGCAGCAACAAATTGGTCAAAACTTACACAGATATTAATATTCCAGTATATAATGTATATAGTATATAAAGTTAGAATTGAATTGAATAGATCGCCCCCATTGTCATCGATATCTGATCCAGTTATTCAAGTCAGAATCGGCCCGATATCCAATATCTGTATTGGTGCATCCCTATTTTAAAGCATGTATAGCAAACACGTACTCCAAAAAGCTTAGTAATTGTACACACACATGCAAACACAGTGACATGAGGAAGAGCGGAGGAGTTTACCTGTTCATTCTGAACTGGGTGGCGATCCTGTCGAAGCAGAGCGCCACCAGAGACACGTGTGTGACACACTTATTGGAGCACGACGGCGACCCCTCTTCTACAGAGGCCTGCAGGAGGCAAAGATTCACCTGCAGGAGAAGAGAAACCAAACAAAAAGACAACTAAACCAAGCTGAACTAAACCCCACTGCGCTGAAAGTATCGTTCTCTAATAAATAACTTGAAAAAGCGGATGCTGTGGACATAAATAATAGCCGTGCCCACAAGAATATCTTTTAAAAAGACAAATTATTGTTCCACAGGGAAGAATAAAAAGATTAGTATACTGTGTGTGGCTATTTTTTTTCCCAAATTTAACTTTGTTTTGGTGTTTTTCTATATGAAGATATACAGAGGGAAGTAGAAAAATCTATATTGCAATAGTTACAAGTGAGAAAAATGTACTATCTATCCACTCAAACTTTTAGTGCAAACAGACTCGAACTTCCCTTCAGTGGAATAAAAAAAGAAGATGGTTTTGATGGTATATGCTATATTTCATAGAGGTATTATTCTACACAAATGCTGAGCGCATTGCATATTCATAGTTTGAATGTAAAGCGACATCAGTGCTCATGAATCTGTGCTTGTTCTTGAACTTCTCTTGGTCGGAGCAGAGCTCGAGGAACGCCGCTGGCCTCTCATTATTCCGGGTCACGGGTCTTACCTTGGGGATGGAGACATTGGCTTGGAGGCCCTTGATTTTCACATTATCCGGTTTGACGGACAGGTCGGTCTGGCCCTGGGTGATGTTGAGGGAGCCGGGGGTCGTGCCCTCTGTCTTGGACAGCTTGTGCTCCTGCTTGCCTGTTTGGCTCTGTGGGGGATCCCAGATCCAAAAACAGTTATCAGGCAACAAAAAAACACTTTGAAATTGGGAAGCTGATTTGTGTCAAATCTCAAAACCATTTAGAATATCCATCCATCTGTTTCCACCTAACACATTTAGAATAGAAACACTTATTTCATACCATTGATAAATAATTGAGCGGTACATCTGACATTATCACAGGAATTACAGCTTCCCCTTTGTGATTTGAATCAACTAACATTAGAGTCAACATTCAAAAAACCTCCATCATGATGAATAAATATTAACACAGTCGAGCTATATTGCTCTGTTTTGTTCGCTGTTGTGCTTACGGATTCGGTGACTGTGGACTTGCTGATCTGATAGGCTTCATTGAGGACTTTCCCATGCAGGTCATCCAGAATGGCTGCAGGATGACGGATACTGGCAAAGTGGACCATGGATTCGATGTACCTGAAAAGAGACGAAACAGTCATACAGCTCTAATAAAACAATAACATTTCATAGGGTTATAGATATTTTGTTTTAATTATTTATAGTTGTACCACAAAGTGTCTTATCAGAGCTGATTCTGATATAAAAATTGCCCTTTTCCAAGTGTAATCAAATTTACGATGTCAGTACTTGGAAGTTTGGCCTCTCTTCAACCTCCAAGCTACAGTTTACTCATCTCCACGCTGCACTAGCCAAGAGCTAAGTGCTTGTAAGGCCATTGTAAACCCTGCACTGTTAGCCTTTGGCAAACTAAGGATCCACACTGGTAGGCAACCAAGAGCGAGACCAGACTCTGAAGCCCCGTCAGCAGGAATTTTAGATCCAAGATGCAGTGTGTAAAGGGATTAAATTGTCTTAAAGGGATAGTTAACATTTTTTGAAGTGGGGTTGTATGAGGTACTTATCCATAGTCAGTGTATTATCTACAGTAGATGGCAGTCGACACGCCCCCAGCTTGGAGAAACAGTACCGACACGGGAGCAAACCAATGTACTGCTGTGGACGGGGTCGGCAGCAAAACGCAGTTTAAGTGTACGCTATATTTAGAATATTTTCACTGCTTTACCTTGCCGTCAGACAGCCCTTTCCAACAATTCCAATGTATCCATCTATGAAGACTCAAAACCACTGCTCAAACCCACCAGACTCCATTGACAAAAATAGTAATTTTACCTCGCACAACACGGGAGGTTGCTGGTCTACGGCTGCCTCAATCGGTTAGTTTGTTTGTTTGTTGTTATTCAAATTAACCCTTTAAAACATCGAAGTCACAAAATAACACAAACAAACTAACCGATCGAGGCAACGGTAGACCAGCAAATCCTGTGTTCTGTGTGAGTAAAATTACCGTTTTTGTCAATGGAGTCTGGTGGCTTTGAAGAGAGCATAGATAATGGCTTCAGTCCCCTGTCGGCTCTCTAATGGAGAGGTAAAGCGGGGAAAATATTCTAAATATAGCATACACTTAAACCGATATTGACTTTTTAAGGTGGCTTAAATAGATTTTGCTGCCGGCCCCGTCCACAGCAGCACATTGATTTTCTCCCTTGCCGGTACTGCTGTCTGCCTCTCCAAACTAGGAGCGTGCCGATTGTCATGTACTGTAGATAATACAGTGACTATGCATCTGAACTATCCCTTTAAACAACAAAACACTGATGAAATAAAACTACATGAAGCATAGAATACCTGTCCAGGGATTCAGCCACAAGGGGGGTGAGCACCACATTGATGGCTCCCTTCACCTCCACGATGGCAGTGGTCCTGGTCTGAGCCAAGGGCTGCTCCAGAGTCCAGTCATCTGTCGTCGTGTCCTCATCTGTGTTCTCCATTGCCCTTTTATCCAGTGGGGTATATGGTGTACTGCGGAGGAACAAAGAAGAAAATCTCTGATCATACATTATATATTAAAGACCTATTATGCTTTTATGCTTTTTCCCTTTCCTTTAGTGTGTTATATAGTTTTTTGTGCATGTAAAAGGTCTGCAAAGCCAAAAGCTCAGGCCAAAGGGAGTTACTCTCCCCCACAGAAACACTGCTCCTGAACTGCCTGAAACGCCTCGCTTGAAGTCCCGCCTTTTCGTCCGTAACGTGGTGATGTCACCAAGTAACACATTTGCATGATACCGGCAAAAAGGCTAGTTTGACACGCCCTCAAACAAAGTTAGTCAGAGTGGAGCTGGAGTCCGAAGAGTTTAGTTAAGTTGACCAATCACAACAGAGTGGGCCAGCTGACCAATCAGAGCAGACTGGGCTGGTATGAGAAAAATGAAAGCGTATTTTGAACATTAAAGCATGTAAACTATGTTCTAGTAGAAACCCAAAATACAAGTATGCACCTGAAAATGAGCATAATAGGTCCTCTTTAATAATAAAAAACACAGAATATATTGCTACTTGAAAGGACAGTGTGAAGCAACACATAGTAATATTAGTGCTGTTGAGTATACAGAGATAGACAAACACAAAAAAACACCCTTTCTTGAGTGGATAGGTTTTTTACTGTAAATACATAGGGTAAGGGGGGTGAAAACAATGTGTCTTAAATACCTGTTGTTCTCTCCCATCAGCTGAAGTCCTCTGTCCAGTAGAGAACTGGCTGAGAGGCCCTGCTTTATCACCTGTAATATAAAAGAAAATGTTACACCCTAAAACAGATGTCCTGGGTGTATTGGGGATGGGCACATATAACCATTTTAACAGCCAATACCAAGACAACATTCTGTAGTTCAACGATAGTATTACATGCTGATTTAGCCAATAACCTCACTACATGCACACAAAGACTGTTAGTTATTAGTCAAAGACCTTAAAGCTGGGAACAGAGAGCTGGTCAAAGGAGGCGGCGCTCTCCTCGCTGGTAGGTGTGTCCAAATCTAAGGGGCGGTGCAGAGAAGACTTGGAGGTCCTCTTATTGGTGGGCTGCTTGACGGACCAATTTGAGACCTGGCGGAGGTGAAGTAAAGAGAGTTTTAATTGAACCAAAGAAGTAAATCACAGTGGAAAATAAACAGGCTAAAGGCATTAGCACAGTTTATGCTTTCATAAAAAAGCATTTACCTGGTAGTGGGCTAGGTAGCTCTGGTAGCACGCCATGACGTGGGGCTGGCGGGTTACAGGTCCGGGTTCAGCCGTCTTCTCCGCCTCCACTGAGCTCTCCTCCTCCATGGCCAGGGCTGAGACGAAGGAGGCCTGGGATGTGTGGCTGGGCAGGGGCTGGGGTGGCAGCGGGGGCAGCATCGGGGGCATGGGCAGGGGACGTGGCTCAGTGATCAGCTCCCCGTTGAGAACGTACGTGAGGGGGCCCTCGACACTGTGGTAGATGGAGCTCCGGCTGGGGGGGGGAGTTACACAGTTACAGCCAAGCAAATTGTAAACATAAAAATGAATATTTTAGTAGCAAACGGACTCTTGTTACACTCGAAGGACACTCCCTGTTACTGTCACGCAAACCCTAAAAATTGTATGAATGTTCTGGTTCATGACTTTGCCATACATTTCATTCTAATGGCAATACAACAGCAGCAATGTTAAAGGGATAGTTCAGATGTTTTTGAAGCGGGGTTGTATGAGGTGCTTATCCATAGCCAGTGTATTTCCTAAAGTAGAAGGCTGGTTGGCACGCCCCCAGTTTGGAGAAGCAGACAGCAGTACCAGCATGGAAGCAAAGCAATGTACTTCTGTGGACGGGAACAGCAGCAAAACTTATTTTAGCCACCTATAATATATATATATATATAATATATCCGTGTAAGTGTATGCTATATTTAGAATATTTCACCGCTTTGCCGTGCCGTCAGACAACCCTTTCCGACAGGGAACTGAAGCCAGTATATTCATCTATGCTCTCTTCAAAGCCACCAGACTCCATTGACAAAAACGGTAATTTTACCTTGCCGTATACAGGAGTTGATCTGTTAGATTGTTTGTGTTATTGTGAAACACACCAAAGTCATACAATAACACAAACAAACTAACCGATCGAGGCAGCGGTAGACCAGTAACTCCTGTGTTCTGTGAGGTAAAATTACTGTTTTTGTCAACGGAGTCTCGTGGCTTTAAAGCACCAGATAACAGCTTCATTTACCTGCCGGAAAAGGCTGTCTGACGGAAAGGTAAAGCTGTGAAAATATATAGCGTACACTAAACTGATATTGATTTTTTTTCTTAGGTGGGCCTTTATTTTAGGTGGCTAAAATTGCATTTTTGCTGCTGGCTCCATCCACAGCAGTACATTGCTTTGATCCTGTGTCAGTACTCCTGTCTGCTTCTCCAAACTGGTGGCATGAATGACCGTCATCTATTGTAAGTAATACACCTACTATGGATAAGTACCTTTTACAACACCACTTCAAAACATCCAATCTATCCCTTTAAGAATGGCCACATTAAGCACCCTTTTTAACCAGGATGCCAGCCAGAATCTATGGTACCTCTTTTCTGTACATGGTTTTTATGTTCTTGAATTCAGCCTTTCACGTTTCCACAGGTTTGAGCCCGTTGAAACCTTTCACAAGACCGAATTGATTATGTGTGTTTGTGTGGAGGCTGTATCAATCAAAAAGCGTGTTGCAATCAATGTGAGAACATTTTTGGGTAATAGAAAAATGACAAGGTAGTAGCAGAGCAAAGACTGAAATCCAATTTGCGAAAACACAGCGGCAGTAAGTGGCTGCCCATGGATCAAACATCTCATTTGCTACAACCCTTCTACATCACATCCATCCTCGAATGATCGAATCGAAAGTAATAAATGAAAAGCTGCAACGTGGTTAGCTGAGGGGCGAGTTGCTTAACACAATGAAATGCAAAACTTGTTGGGTATTAAACATAAAAATGCCATAACACGGTTAATGTATTCCTGCATATTGTGCCATAAAAAACATTTTACAATCGTTGCAAAGATGTCAGTGTGAGTCATCAGAAGTTATATGACGCTGCTTGTTTTTCATTCTAATCTATAATGGTTTCCAACTATACAAGTATATAATACCTTCGAAATTTCACAGTAACATCCCTAAGAAGGGAGACACTTCATGAAAAATCGAATTCCTGCGTTAATCGCAATCTCAAAACGTAAATCCTGAATCGCAAATCCTTCAGAATGGCTCCTTTAGCAGCATTTAAAAGGGTAAAACTTCAAGCAATTCAAGTCAGAACTTGCTCGACAGGTCATTAATTCATCTGCTCTTACAGATGAGAAATGAGAGCCTCTTTGATGTTACTGCGAGCTGTCTAGACTCTACCATCACCTTAATCCCGTGCTTAGCTTTGTACTTTCTTGATCTGACCATCCACCCAGTCTCCCCTCAAAATTTTCCAACCCCTTTAACTTTGAGAACTTTTTTTGCGAGTTCCACTGAAGCCGAGCTCAATATTCCTCGCTCCATTTACTAAAGCACGTTCGAGCTGACCTGTAGTTCTCCATGTGATACGGGGGCTGCTGCGGCTGCTGCATCTGCTGCCTCCTCTTCTTCTTGCGGCCCGGGTACGTCCCCGGACCCTCGTCGGCGCTGCTTATCGGCTCGAAGTCCTCAGCGGCCGAGAAGTAGGCCTCGCTGTCGGCCACCGACATGCTGGAGTCCGCGGAGCGGTACTGGTGGAAGGTGTTGGAGTCCGCCGAGGGCGTGAAGGGGAAGGAGCCGTAGCTCCTGCGCTGGCGCGGCGAATCCAGGACGTTCTCGTCGCTGCGGGAGACCTCGCTGCTGAACTGGACGCCTCCGGACAGGACTGGCGGAGGCTTGTCGGTGAAGACGGCTGCTGACAGGCTCTTGGTGCTGCCCAGTCGACCCGAGTGCACGGAGGACTGGCGCTTGAGAGGGGAGCAGAGGGGGGAGCGCACTGAGGAGCGATCCTGTGAGCTGTTGGGTGAGACTGGCGAGACCTCCGGGACATCTCCTAGGGTGCTGCGTAGAGAGAGGAGAAAATAACATTCTGATAAATGACTGTTTGAGGGCATTAAAATGAGATTATATTGTATTTAACCACCTGAGACCTGACCGTGATCCAGACCGACTTTACTGTCTTTCAGAGGATTTAGCAGGTTCAGTTTTAAAACTAGAGTGAAGCTACAGATGTGAGAAAAATTAAGGAATCCATCGGTAATATGTCATGCTAGCTTGTCGGAAGGAGGTTAAATAATGCTCGCTCCAAAATTAGGCAAATTTTGGCAAGGAAAAACTGGCTGAGCTGCATTTCAAATTAATCTTCAGGTTCCCAGCTTTCAGATGATGTGCACCACTTCTATCTACTGTTGACCTGCTATCTCCCCCTAAAGACCCCCTAAAAAAGACAAAAACAAGTTTATTGCGGGTGTCAGAGGTAATAAAAAGAAATAAAGAGTAACAACACCCTCGCTGAAAATCCTGCCCTGTAGTGGTGTTCCTACTGTCCATGCTCTGACCGCTTGATATTCAACAGTATGTCGATGTTACTCACTCAGCGGGGCTTTTGCCGTTCATGGGGAACATGCGTTCCTCCGTGCTCGGCGAGGGAGTGTCCCTCTCTCCGGCCAGCAGGGGCAACGCGGCACTGGAGGAACTATTTTCTTCAGAGGAAGAGGCGGAGCTGTGGGAGCGCTGGGGCACCTGGAGACTGAGGTGTTGCTGACCACGCCTCTCCGGCAGCTCGGGAGGCAGGCAGGGCGAGTGTGTGTCCGTCTTCAGTCCCACGACTCTCCCTAAGAAAACACACATTTGGTTTAGTAACTGTTGATACCTTTTTTTTCTGCATCAGTATGTTACATTCAGTATTTTGCACGCCGTGCTTACATTCTATATTTTATAGTTCTAAGATTATCGATGAGGCAGATAAGATAATGATAAAAAGATAAAAAATTCCCCTGTAATAAACCCCTAGATAAGCCCTGCAATATTTTTCCCAGGAGCCCCTTTATGGGAAGAGCAGCTGAATTTAACATGGCAGATTTTAACTATACTTAATTTTGCTTGGGGGGGTTCTACAGAAAAAACCCTCAAGCAACCCCGGGGATCAGGAAATCTATATTAAATCTTTGCAAATGCATACCATCCACTTTGGGCGTTTCCTTGGTAATAATCCACTCCCCCGGCTGTAGCAACGACTGGCCATAAGACATGTCTGGCTCGGCGCTGGAAGATGAGAACGCGGACGAGGAAGACGGCGTCAGCTCCTCGAGCTTGAAGAAGTCTAGGCCCATGTTGGTACCTCCGAAGAACCTGCAGCCCCCCAGGCAGCCGCAGCGGTTCCTGCTGCGCTTGTTGCGAACGCCGGCCTCTTCTGGCCACAGGAACCAGAGTCTGAGGAGAGAGAGAGGAGGGTTAAAGGGAGAGATAATCAAATAGTATGATGAAGAATGCAACAAACAAAAACAGGTAGTGGGGTAGTGGGGTCGCTGAAAGAGACTGAAGTCTTTGTTTACACAGAGACATCGTGGTGTGGGCCTCCACCAGACGGTGCGCGAGCTACGAGCATGCACAAAGGCGTTCATGTTCAACACTTTGTTCATTGCAGTATTCTCCAAAAATGCCAGGGGGTGTAAAAAACTAAATATTCGAGGAAGCAAGAAGTCAACAAGTGTTACCGAAAAGAACGCCATAGAACGTGCAACTCCTCAATGCCGAGGAGGAATGGTGATTAACGGTAAACTCATGACTCCTATCAAATATTAAAGGACATACTTTATCGCCTTTATACAATCCCTGTAAAGAAAGGACACTCACATATTTGGAAGAACAAATGCATTCTAATGAAACAAAGGTTGAATATCCTGTAAATAATTTGATTCTGCTGGTAAAATATTTACTCAAATGTATTTTTTTTGAAAGCATATCAAAATAAATTGGCCATCTGAAACATATTAATGGTAAAAATGTATTAATTATTTTACTTCTTTTTTAAGTTATTTGATTTTATCAGTATTTGTGTCATGTCTGAAAAGCTCTGTGCGCACAGTCAAAGATGCTCTATAACAAGGATGACGCATTACAAGCTCTGCCAATGGCTTGAAATGGTTGACTTCCTGTCTCCGAAGTGGGCGCGGTCATGTAATACTTTGTAGTTGCTGTATGTGTGTAAGATTTTGTCCAGTCTTGCAGACATACCAGGCACTTGGGAGATAAAATGTTGCACCGGTCTCCCTTTCTTAAGTCAATATCTGTAATAATAACTTATTACCTCCTTGTTTGTTTCCAGAACGTGGTTCTGCATTGGCATACACTACACTCCTAGAATCATAAGCGTACATACATACATATTTTCTTTACCATTTTGCATAACCCCACGTCCAGTTCGTTTAGCTAAAGTAATAAGAAACATCACGTCCAATTACAAGCCAGACAAGAACATCTGCGCCTATAACGGCTCCCTGCAGACCTTTTATGAATTATGTTGAATCCATTATCACAGTAGTCCACCAGCTGATTATCGCACATCATGAGCTGGATCACTGTACACGACAGGAAATGAATCATCTCGCTTTGTTTAAATAGACCTATATAACATTAAGAGCTGCACATCTTATGACGGTATCAGTGACTCATTATAAAGAGGTGTGATAACAACCAGTGAGTCATTTTCTACATCAAAAAGAAGTTTCAGCATTGACTTTTTTTTTTTCTGTAAACAGTGCTTTTAACATCACCGCTGTCCCTTGATGAAACAAATTCACAAATTAAATAAATAAAGCTGCTCAGAAATCTCACCACTCAGGCTCTTCCAGCTGCTGGAGGAATTTTGGCTCCCCAGGAAGCCAATTACTACCACGTATTTAGGGCCGGTCCAAAAGTAAATGCTTTTTGGCGTGAGATTTATGCAGAATTAGTGACTATATTTGGGACAAATATTGCTTTTAATTGGGATAAACTCCTTTTTTGGCATCCACTTCCTACATCCACAGATATTAAAACAAATCCTTATTTGAAAAACTGAGTGTAGCGGATAGAAAAGCAGTTACAAAGACATGACTTAAACCAGACACCCCATCAAGAGAAGACTGGTATGATATCATTTATGATTTTTTCAGGAAACTAAATTTGAAGAAATTTGGGAGAGGTGGAAAATGTGTATTACCCCAAAGCGCCCTTCTTTTATTTAAATTTGTGTATTTAATTAATTTATTTTATATTTTCTTTATATCAAATGATGATAAAAATCAAAATCAAATTTCCAATAAAAGGAAATAATATTAAAAAAAAAGAAATAAAAGGTGAACAATAGTGGCCAATGATAAAAACAAGAAGTAGAAGAAAGTACCACAATGCTGAAAAGCTGCTCTCGGGTAGCTGAGGGACACACGCAATGTGAGAAGTGCTTTGAAAAAGTAAAATAACACATGACATGTTTGTTTTCTACCTTTTGGTGTGAGCGTCGTGTTGCTCCAGAAAATGCCTCTGGACTTCACATTTGGCTGGATGGTCGGCAGCCAGGGCGATGTCCGCCGTGATGAGGTTCAAGTTGACTGAACCCGCCTCCAGCCAGACAGAGCGTCGCAGCAAAGGGGGCTGACCGAGACCTAACGGCTGACCCAGACCTTGACCCTGCCCGGCCGGCTGCAGCCTGGTCGCCTCGCTGTGCTGCTGCTGCTCGATGTACTGCCGGATGTTTACGTCCTGCACCACTGCGCTGATGCCTTCTCCCACTGCCTGGTTGTGCAGGTTGCAGTTGGCTACGCGAATGATAGCCGTCTGGTGGGGGGGGGAGGGAAGGAAAAATGAAAGATATTTACACACAAATCAAACAGCATTTTCACAAACTGACATGGATTTAAACTGCTATAAATACAAATATTTAGTTAAAGAGGACCTATTGTGCTTATTTTAAGGTGCATACTTGTATTTTGGGCTTCTACAAGAACATGTTTACATACTTTAATGTTCAAAAAACGCTTTACTTTTCTCATAGCAGCAGTGCTGCAGCACCTCTTTTGACCCTCTGTCTGAAACGCTCTGTTTGAGTCTGCTCTGATTGGTCAACTGGCCCACTGTTGTGATTGGTCAACCAAGCCAAACTCTTTGGACTCCGTTCCAGTTCCGCTGTAACTAGCTTTGTTTGAGGGCGTGCCAAACTAGCCTCTAGGGAGGTATTATGCAAATGTGTTACTTGGTGACATCACCACGTTACAGAAGAGAACGAACTTCAAGCAAGGTGTTTCAGGCAGTTCAGGAGCAGTGTTTCTTTGGACTTTGGGCTTTGTAACTTTATACAACACAATACAACACACTAAAGGAAAGGGAGAAAAAGCACAAAAGCTTAATACAGTAGGTCCTCTTTAAAATACTATACATAAATGGTTGGTGCTAATAACCTTTATGTTGGCAGCGCAGCCGTGCTCCACAACGAAGAGGTCAACTCCGTCCATGGCCAGTCGGGTCATGGTGTATTTCAGCTCCTCTGATGTGCGACAGTGACCCGGCAGGCAGCTCAGCTGAAAAAAAAACAACCATCATTTAGTACCAGAAACTTTTCAGTGGTTGCAAGGAAGCTATCTTTAATTCAGTCTGGCTGTGCTTTACATAGCGCTACATGGCCTGTAGCCACAGCTGCTCGGCTGTCAGAAACTAATGAGGGCTCTCAGGCAGGAGTTTTTTAAAAATATCCTTGTTAGGATTCACATACAAACAAGACATTTTGTGAAACAGACTTCTTTTCTGTTAAAAGTTATTTCACACATCACAATGCTGTGTGTGTGTATGTGTGCCATGTATGGTTGCTGTGAGCGCATCAATAGTTCTGTGTGAGGCTGTTGTCACAGGCGGTTTCTCTCCAGCTGCGAAAGAGTGTGCTTTCTGAGTCATGCATCGTTAGACAAAGCTTCACAGTGGTCTCTTTTTTATTATCGGATGTCATTTGCACATTTCCCTTCACACCGGACAGTTCTGACCAACATTCAAATCTCACAAAAAAAAAAAATAAGGGAGCCATAATGAGCAAATTTGCTAGCTTCCAGCATGAGATTCAGATACACACTGCTGCTAACTAGTTCAAACCAACACCAGAAAAGCTCCAGCAGATGAAGTAAAAGAAGAAGAGAAATGAGGCTCAGGCTGTGCAGCGTTTCATCGTGTACCGCTGCTCGTTCGTACCTTGGCGTCGCAGATGCGGCGGTCGACTCCATGTTGGCAGATGACAGAGGGCTTGGGTTGTTCTAGCTGGAACTCTCGGGACACCCCGTGGAAGAGGAAAGTCTCACCCCACTCTATCATACTGGCCACCTAATAATCACAAGCGCACGCAGACACATTAGTGCTTCAAAAACAAATCAATAAATACATTTACCGCAAGGGGCAAAAAATGCACAGAATAAATAACAAGAGGAAAAAAAATACAGGCATTGTGGAGGCGGACAAAGCAAAAGGAAAACCTTACAACAGAATGCAATCAAATAGAGTATAACACCACCACAGGCTATAACATCAAAACATCATGACTTGTTCTGACAGAGTCTCAATAAAAACCGAACGTTAGAAATTCACAAAAGTTGGATTGTATTATATTTAGGGCTGTCTATCGATCAAACTATTTACCCGCGATTAATCGCATGATTGTCCATAGTTAATAGTGATTAAGCGTAAATTAATCACACATTTTTTATCTGTTCAAAATGTACCTTAAAAGGGAAATTTGACAAGTATTTAATACTCTTATCAACATGGGAGTGGGCAAATATGCTGCTATATGCAAATGTATGTATATATTGATCATTGGAAATCAACTAACAACACAAAACAATGACAAATATTGTCTAGAAACCCTCACAGGTACTGCATTTAGCATAAAAAACTGCCTGTGATTATCATAAAGTGGGTATATCTGTAAAGACTCATGGGTACCCATAGAACCCATTTTCGTTCACATATCTTGAGGTCAGAGTAAGTTTGGAGCATTATTTAACCTCCTTTGTGACAAGCTAGTATGACATCAATGGAATCCTTATGTTTTCTAGTTTCATATGATACCAGTATCTTCACTCTAGCTTTAAAACTGAGCCCGATACAACCTTTAAAATCGCATGTTGCGTTGTAATGCGTTAAAGAGATGAGTGGCATTAAAACAGATTTGAGTTAACGCGTTGTTATTGCGTTAACTTTGACAGCCCTAATTATATTGTAAGGGTCGTTCACACACAAAACACATTTTGAAAAGCACTTTACCACAGTCACACACACTCCCACTCAGCTGGCCTATAGATCCGTGATGTAATCCTAAATCTGAGGCTTTATCCCTTCCACAATCCAAACCTCTCTTTTACCAATCAAACACACACACACACACACACACACACACACCTGTGGTAGAGTGACCCTGCCGGTGAGCCCCCCGGCCTGCATGTCGATGAGCCAGGCGTACTCCAGCGTGTCACTGCCCAGGGTGAGGCCCTGAGCGGAGAACATGGCATGGGCCCTCATCTGTAGGCCAGACAGACTCAGGTGGCCGTCCCTCAAAACCCCGTCCGCTGTGGGACGCTGTGGGCAAAAGAACAAATTCACACACACAAATATTTTTTTAATCTTATATCAAGACCTTGTCAGGTGTGAAACTGAACATGGCAATCTTCTGCTAAAATTGATTGATGAAAATTCACAAGAGCTTGTTATCTCACTGGAGGAGAGACGAGGGCTAAACATTCTTTGTCAGGGATTAGGGAAAGATATTCACTCTGAGCAGCAAATAGGATCCAACTCGTGGCTAAAGCTTAGATATTGTGCGTGGTTACACAATATGCAGGTGCTTATGCAAAGATGCGGCTGGTGAAAAGCATGTTTTACGTTATGCAACTCTAACCTGAAATCCTTATTCATGGTATTTTCTAAGGACTGAATCACCCATTCAGTGACCAGATTAAAGAGTAGTTGTTATAGCATTAATTGCTTTCACACATGAGCTGTGTACGGAAGCCCCGAGAAGCAAGTGAGAAAAAACAAATTCTGGTGATTCACTTTCTAAGTCTGATCTAAATTGTTTTCTTCCCTGTGTTTAAGACTTAAAAGGAATACTTCACCAACAAAATGATCATTTATATATCAATTACTCACCCCGTGTTACCGTTAATTCTTGAAGAAAATCCAAGTCTCATTTATCCAGTCGTTTGCTCACTACTTCCCAAACACATGCATTCTTGCTAAAACCTTATCATTTGAAATGCTTCTGCATAAACAGTCTCACAAGCTATTCCGGACGAGTCCAAAATGTTTTAGATAGTAAGGTAAGATGCATGTGTTTGGGAACTAGTGAGCGTACGACTGGATAAATGAGACTTGGATTTGTAAACGGATGTTTTGATATAGTTTTGCTGTTTACTGTTACTGTTTACTGTTACTGCCATTTACTTCAATTCATCAAGATTTGTTTCAGTTTTTTGATTCTTCGTTCACCGTGGAGACATGCGAGAAAAACAAAGTTTTCTTCAAGAATTCAAGGTAACATGGGGAGGAGTAATTGATATGCAAATGGTAATTCTGTGGGGGAAGTATTCCTTTAAGAACGGGTGAAAAAAAAAGGTTTTGTCGTCATAACCTTTCTTAGTGCCTTAATTTTCATTTCATCTGTGAAACAGGTGGGAGAAAAGGTTTTCGGCAGGTGAAATTAGTTTTTTTCTGTCAGGATCATTTTTCAAGTGTTTGCGGTTGTAATACTCATTTCGGCCACAAGAGTTATTACAACAACGAACAATTAAAAATGATCATGACAACAACAACAAATAATAATCACCTGCCAAAACTTTTTTTTCACCTGTTTTCACAAATGGAAAAAAGCAACTTCGGAAAATTATCCTGGGAAACCTTTTTTTTTTCACCTGGCAAAACTTTTTTTCACCACTTGTTTCACATATGAAAAAAATGAAGGAATTTAGAAAGGTTATCTTGCAAGCAAAACATTTTTTCACCTGTTCTTAAGTCATAAAGACAGGAGAGAAAACAATTAAGATCAGATTTAAAGAATGGATCACCATCATTTTTTTTTTCTACTTGCCACTCAGGGCTTCCGTAGAATGTGCCACATAGTTTAAATAAATGTGTATTACTGTACTAGATTACACTCTCTTGCTTACCCTTCTAAATTAAAAGATAAATGTAGGAGTCAACACGTCACTGTCATGCAGAATATCATTTTGTTTGATTTTTTTGTGCTTCTGGACACAAACAAATGTTTTTTCTAAAGCAATTTCCTACAGATAAAATCCTAATCTAGGCAATGACTGCACTGTAAGGAGCCACAATAAGCAGCACATCACATCAGGTGCATGGTGTAGCTGTGTGTCTCTGACCTGGTAGTTGTCACTGATGAAGATGTGAATGGGAGACAGGAGCAGCTGAAGCATCGTCTCCTTGTAACCCTTTTTCATCTCGAAACACAGCCGCTCCAAGAATCCGGATGGACCTTCGGGACCCTCGCTGCTGCAGTGCTGGAGGCGAAGAGAAAGTACGATGAAAGAAAATACGTGGAACTCATGTATCAAGTTGCTTTCGTAAACATAAAAACACATCAACTCAAAAAAACATGGCTGGCAGGTTTAAATCAAAAAACAATTCCTTGAAAGCCAGGAAACAAATGAGGGTAAATAAAATAGACTTAAACATGTATTTATACACTTTCCTTGAATTTTCACAATGTATTATTCATTTCTTTCTTTTCACATGTGCACTTTTTTTTTTAGAAATTGCCTACAGTATATTGGTATTTTTCATATATTTCTATACATTAAATGTATCATACATATTTCTTTTGTTTGGTCTCCGTGTCATTGCTGCATGTCTTGCATGCATATTATATCAGTGCACATTTACATCATTTTTATTTCACACTGTAGTTTCATAATCTTTGATCGTAGCCCATTTGCTATACTTCCTACACTGATCTATCTCTCTCTCTCTCTTCCATGCTCTTTTTTTAAACCGAACCGTTAAACTGAACTATTGGCAGTCGTCAGTTTTACCATTGGCAGTCGGCCGTGGACTTTGTAAAGGTTGATGTGCACGGTGATGTCCCAGGGGCGCAAGTCCAGGGGATGGATGTTCGAGTTTTCATTCTGCTCGCTGTCCTCCATTCCCAGAGGAGACCAACCGAGGCCAGAGGAGGTGGAGGTGGACAGCACAGGGCTGGTCACCGCCTCCTCAAAGTCTGTGTACATGTCATCCTCACCAAAATAGTTTTCCTGTGGGGAAAAGATAAAAAGGAAGGTCAGAGGGGCTGTTTAATAAATGATCTAATTCTTCCTTATACCAATTCTTTCCTGAGTTAATTATTATCCAGAATCTACATTGAGCATCCACACTATTACATCGAACTACTGATTACATTGAGAACAATGACTGATTACTACGGCCCAATTAATCAATCGATTAAAATATTTAATCACGATTAAATCGTATGATTGTCCATAGGTAATCGCGATCAATCCCAAATTAATCACACATTTCTTTATCTGTTGAAAATATACCTTAAAAGGGAGATTTGTCAAGTATTTAATAATCTTATCAACATGGGAGTGGGTAAATATGTGTGCTTTATGCAAATTTATGTATATACTTATTATTCAAAATCAATAAACAACACAAAACAATGACAAATATTGTCCAGAAACCCTCACAGGTACTGCATTTAGCATAGAAAAATATGCTCAAATCCTAAAATGGCAAACTGCAGCCCAGCAGACAACAACAGCTGTCAGTGTGTCAGTGTGCTGACTTGACTATGACTTGCCCCAAACTGCATGTGATTATCATAAAGTGGGCATGTCTGTAAAGGGGAGACTTGTGGGTACCCATAGAACCCATTTTCATTCACATATCTTGAGGTCAGAGGTCAAGGGACCCCTTTGAAAATGGCCATGACAGTTTTTCCTCGCCACAATTTAGCGTAACTTTGGAGCGTTATTTAGCCTCCTTCACGACAAGCTAGTATGACATCAATGAATTCCTTAGGTTTTTCTAGTTTCATATGATACAGGTATCTTCACTCTAGATTTCAAGCTTAGCCCGCTACAACCTCCGATCTCAAGTTGCGTTATCATTGACAGCCCTACTGATTACCAAAAGGTGTCACCAAAATCTCAAATTTTGTTATCAGAGACCGACTCGAGGATTTTTCGTACCTTGATGGAGATCAGTGCTCGAAGCAAAGGCCCGTAGAGGATGATTTGAGAATCTGGGGACATCTCCATCTCCACGTGGAGTCGGTCAGGGGGGAGCTCCGAGGGGTCCTTGGGCATCCGGCTGTGGGCGGCTGAAGCCGACGTGGCGGTGTAGCGCGGCGGGGGGTTGTGATGCACCGAGGCGTGCTCCGGGGGACGCAGAGCTGACAGCATGGATTCCTCCATCTCAGACACTTCAAGACACGAATCACAGGCGAGTTAGCCGACATTATGTAAAACAGCTCGGCGTAAGGCTGAGCAAAGATTTTAAAGATGGTTACAATTTGTCACAGAGTACACAGTCGTTTTTTTTTTTGTCATTGTTGGCTTTAGAAAGAACAACAAAGATTTGATTCTAAAAGCCGAGAGCTTACGCGACTGTTTGAGTTGCTCATCGGCCTTCTGGGGATAAATGGGGTGCCAGGTGTAGTCGATGACGAGCAAGAAGTTGGGTACACTCCAGCAATCCACCCAGCCGGCTCTGATGTAAGGAAGAAAACACACACTCAGCACACACGGTCATAATGCTGAGTTTATCATCGTTTTCAAGTGGATTTTCCAGTACATCGTTCGCTTTATGAACCATTCGATTTCAAGGACATACAGTTAGAGACAGCAAATGGGTCGCGCCTGATTTCTCTGCAGCACAGAGTGCAGCGATCCAGACAGAATTCGATCGTAACCTCCCGGGGGGTAAGTGGGTCTCTCGCAGTGCTACATCACTGTAGTCTCTCGCTCTGGGCTATACGTAATGAATGATCTGAATGTTGCGTTATCATGTACACAGTGCACGATGCATGTGCTACCAGAGGAGCAAAGGGTTCTCCTTTGAACTTTCCCTGACCTTTAGGCTGGTGCTTTACGATGTGGACACAGACCCTGCTTTGCAAAATCCTCTAAAAAGGGATGCAGACTAAGATGGATACAGAGCAGTTCTACACATAATAAATGGAAAAAGACTGTTATAACGAGCTCCAAGAAAAGGCAGAGTGTGCACCTTTTATCTTCATCTCAAAAAAGGGATACCAAAAAAAAAGCCCTATTCAACAGGCTATTGCATCTCACTTAAAAACCGAGCAAAGCAGCAACAACAAAAAGCATAAAAAGCGATGCTTAGTGGTACATTTACTTTAAATTACCACCTACTACCTTGGCAACATTTCCTTTCATGCCCAAGTGTTGATGTGAGTCAGTGTTACGATGATGAGTCATCCTGCTCTTTGCTCACACGCACACTTCTTTTTTTTTGCCCACAACTAGAGAGAAATAATTCCCAGGTTTAACTCACTCTGCGTGGGTGATGTTCCTCCAGCGGGACTTGGTGGGTTTGGGAGGGGGAGCCCCTTGGTTTACCCCCGGCGTGAACATGTCCGGGGGCAGCTTGACGTTCTGGTAGTCTTTGGCCAGGGTGAGGAGGGGGTCGCGGCTTGGGTGGCACTCCGGCAGGGACAGTCGCATGTCTGTATCCTCGGCCTGAGGAGGATAAAGAACACATAGATGCATTGCACACCCTCACATAGTTGCCGTCAAAGTATTCATATCTACAGGCGCGTAGAATACAGAAGCATATACTGTAATCAATATGAAAATACACAGTATGTGCAGTCATACATCTGTAGGAACATTTTCCGGACGGAAAAAAATATTTACAATTACAATACAAAAAACAAATCCTATTTGGCTCACCTTCAAGCTGAAGCTGGTACGGCAGGTGGTCGGAACAAATTCGTTGAAAGGCAAAGTGAAGTCTATATTGAGCGTCTCGCCACATGCTGCAAGGTACACTATAGGAGATCAATAATGCAATTGATTAGTCTGCCCTGCTCTGGGATTAAGTTGAGTATATACTGTATGTCCAATATATCATGACTTAATAGAGTCAAAGTATCCTGTCATGGACATCTGCTTCCAGTTATAAAGAGGCATTAAGTTATCGATTGCTTTCACGCCTGGATTTCAATTTTGTTTCATTTCTTGCATTAGAGCTATTGCTAATATAACGGTAGGTCTACTACTAAACTGTAAAACTACTGTATCACTCAATTACATTATTATGAAGGGCTTTTATACTTGTAAATTGAACATGATATTTTTATGGAACTTTAGTTGGGGGGACAAAAATTGTGTACTTTATTTAAAAAAATATATTTAAAAAAATAAAAAAAAGTTTAAAAAATGTATTTGTGTAGAATTTGGTGGTGTTTTCTTGTTGAGAAAATGAAAGACTACAAAAAAATGTGTTTAATTTGTGTGAGTATTTGTTTTTTCCAAATCGCTGTCTTTTTTCATTTGCTTTTCTTTATCATCACAGAATTATCTGTACATACAGTATGTGTCTTAAATGATTTGTGGTCTGACTCAACATGTTTGCACATTGTTACAGAAATCGGTTGTAGATATTAAGAGCTTTTAATGCATAAAGTTAAACATCTGACTGAATAAAGATGGAATACTTACTGTACCTTTAATTTGTGTACTGCATAAAATATTCCATCAAAAATATCAAACAAAAGAAAGGATATTAATTAAGTTTTTTCACCAGGTTGCCCTTTAATTTGGACTAAATTATTTGGCCATAATAAATACACTTCTTGAGGAAAAATATGAATCTACAACTAATCTTTTTTATTTAAAAGGTGCTAAATGTGAAATTGGGAGCATCTCTATTGCCTCCGCACGGCTCTCAACATGGCAACAGCTGACTGGAGGGTTGGTGCTACGCTTCCGCAATGGATTACAACACAAACAGAGGAAGAGTGACTTCATTCTCTGCTCAGGTAGACATCATACTAAAGAACATTTTAAGTTTAAAAACATTGAATTCAGCCCGACTCAGTTCAGACTATTAATTAAATACAACTTCTATGGTTCTTTGCATCTAGAAGAGCATCTTCTTCTTCTTACCATTCTCCTGCTGCTTGGTGGAACAGTCGATCCAGTTGTGCTGGTTTGCCGCCCAGATCATCTCAAACTGGTGGAAGAGGACCTTGAACTTCCAGGAATAGGGCACGAAGGAGTAGATGTCTGGGGCGCTGTCGCTCGCCCAGTCCTGGATCAAATCTAAAAGAGAAAGAAGGAAAAAAAATGCTTCATACATATCACTATTGAAATGCAAAGCACTAAAATGCTGCACAAGATGTACTATCATTCGTTAAGTCGGTCTGCCAAAGGACTCACCAGTGAAGAAGTTTTTCTGGGCGTAGATGAAGTGGTAGGTGGCCTTGTACACCTCGATCTCACACTGCCACGACTGAGGCATATTCCACACCCGAGGGTAGCTGGCTATGACGTGAAACTGAAATAAAAGGCAGAGGCAGGACACGGTTTTCACTTGTGGCAGAGCTCTTACCATGTATATGCGTGTTTGACATTGCATTGGCTAAGCTTTCCTTTGCATCTTTAATCGACGGAGAAGTAAACATTTTTTAAATTTCCATCCCAAAAAGTGAACTGAAAAGCTTCTTGTATAATTGGCTGCTACTTACAGCCAGCATCTCAGCCTCCAGAAGAGTCCTGTACTGCATGCTGCTGGTGGTGTCCACATGCAGCAGCTGGCCTTTGATGGTAGGAGAGTAGCCTGAGGGCCGAGGAGAGAGAAGCAGGGCCATAAATTCTCAAAAACTCAGAGCTGGGGCAAAGGTCTCGCAAATAATGTAATTTACCAGTAAACCTTGAACAGCTACTTATGTTAACTGCATTTCTGGAGACGGAGGAGAGCACTGACGGATGACTGGCTCAATATCATCAGCTCAGTGAGATAAATTATTACACATTCCTCTCGGAACTATCAGCGTTGAGAATGTCAATGTTCCCTGAGGTCAGTTGTTGTATTCTGGATATGGTTTTATCTGTATGCGTGTGTGTGTGTGTGTGTGTGTGTGTGTGTGTGTGTGTGTGTGTGTGTGTGTGTGTGTGTGTGTGTGTGTGTGTGTCCTTCGCATATCTCGAGAACCGTTCATCAGATCTATTTCACACATGGGCGGGCGTGTTGCTGGGGACCCGAGGACGTGCAATGTCAAAGTTGGTGCAATTTGGACACACGACACGTTCAATATAAACTTTGAATACACAAGCAAAGGCACTCTGTGCAGCAGTGTGGAGGAGACTTCAGGGGTTCTGCAGACTGAGTCGAGCATGTCCTCCACAGCGGGGCCTTTACAAGCCTGACTGCGGTTCACTTTTGCTGCTGGATATACTAATGTTATGGGCCTTTGACACAGAACGCGGCAACAGCACCACTGCGTTCTGAAACCCATTATTTTCAATTGCTTGCAACAACGGCTTTTCAATGCACAAAGCGCACACAGCTCACCTTGTGGGTTAGCCGGGGATCGGACAGCCAACCTTCCGATTGGTGGATCTGATCTGCTTTACCTCTGAGCCACAGCTGCCCTGTGATCACTTAACCCACAATGTGCGGAGAGTGTTTCATGTAAACATACTCAATGGAGACTCGTGTAGAAAAGTAAGAAAGATAGAGTACAGAGCTCCTGCATTGTTTGTATTATTTTGGAAGTGCAAAGACAGTCACTATAGAGTCTCTGTTTTGGTTTCAGTCTTGAGCAAGACTATTTACTTTGGCCTTTTTTATTTGACTTTTGAGATTTTTTATTTGACTCAACCCTCTCTGATCTTAGAACTGATTTATACTTCACCTGGGTAGCCCTGCTAGAATCCTGACCTATATGTGCAAATGTAGCACCTCTATGTAACAAGACCACTGAGGGCTCAACCCTGTGGGAAACATTGATTTTTAACAATTAAACTTTTTGCATCAAAGTTACACAAGTAGAGAGACTTCTCTTCATTTTGATTTATTGGTAACACACTCCTTAGTTCTGTGAATTCCTTGTGGAAAATAGTTCCTTATTATTAGCGGTGATTAAACAGACCTTGTTAACAAAGGTTGGGATTTTGTTTTGGTAACATTAATTTCACTTGTTAGCAAACAGTTGCTTATTTACACATTCAGCAGGTGTGGAGCAACATTATAATTAATTTGGAGTCGTGTTTGTGTTCGCCTGATGAATGCGAGTCAAATATTCACTCTCATTTTAGCTCTGTTTTTGGTCTCAACCAACTCCTGAGGGAAATATCTGTCTCTTTGGCTGCTAATTGCTCCACTGTGTTCACCAGATAGTCTCTGACTGTGTCTGTCTGCCTGCTGTTTGGTGCTGAGCATGTAGCATAGCAAGCATACAGGGGATTTTTTAGAGCTTTTTCTCTAGCAACAGCTAAAACTGAAAAAAAAAAAATCCTATGAGAATGGTAGGAGTGAACCAAAACAGTAAAATTGCAGCCGGACAGCTAAACAAGGAGCTGAAACTCACTAAAAAGCTTGGTAAAGCCGAGTGGAGCTGCAGACTCAGGTGATAATTCTCTGTAGGTTCATCACTACCAGTGAAGCCTTTCACATCGTTGTTTTGTCAGTGTCAAAAATATCAATTATAGCAGCTTTAATGAAGAATCCTGAACAATTTGCAGTGGTATTACAGCTAGGTAGTTCACACTAAAGCCTTTAAACACAGGGGGTTTGACGAATAAATTACACAAAAATGAAAAATACTCGCCTGTAAATATTACATGTCTAGGGCTTTTATTGTGAAGGGTAAGAACAGAAGGAATGGATCTAGTCTGCACTGCCTTTGTCAAGGTTGAAAGGATTAATAAAGTTTGTCGTCCTGGTTCGACTACGGAGCCTCTATGTTGTTGTTTCATAAATATAGCCGCAACTCAACCCGCACAACGTGATTGGTTGATTCCTTTATTCGTGATGTGAACGTTCTGAAAAATCTAGCTTGTTCTGAAAAAAAAATGACATTGCTTTTTCACTGCGTAATATTCACATTCTGTGTGAAAGTACATGAAAATGAATCAATTAAAAGCCCCCGGTGTGTAATTGCCTTAAGACTGGTGTTTGATGTGAAGTGATTCCAGTTAAATTAAATGTGAATTTTAAATTATTACATTAGAAAGTCTAAATGGAAACTGCTAAATGTGATTAAATCCTGATTCAAATTGACAAAGGAATGTTACGCTAAGTTTCAATGGAAATAAATATGTGAAATAAATAAATAAATACATAAATAAAGAGCCAAATGGCCAGCTTGAGGAATTTTCAATTCTCGTTGTACAATGCTTTTCGACGTCCAAGTATGAGTTCATTCTGACATTTGATAAAGCTGCTTATCATGGCTGTAGTTCAGATATTAGTCATTGCAAACAGATTATTATCAAATGATGGAAAAACTGTTGACGGGTGCTTCTATATGAACAACATTTATCCTTAAGCCAGTGGGACATCTGCTGTGGCAACTGCTCCAAGTGTTTTTTTTGGCATTTTGGTCTATTCATCTTTTTTGAAACACACACACTTACCATTTTCTCCTACAGTCATGGGGATGTTGACTTCCAAGTAAGAGCCTGCACCTACATTCACATGGATGGCATTGGTTTCCTAGTAACAGGGATGAAGACAGAGCATGGGGGAGAGAGGGAGAAAGAGAGAGAGAGAGAGAGAGAGAGAGCAAACAGCACAGTCAGACATGCCGTTAAATTATTAGTGAGGGTGCGTCACTGCCTTAAGAATAAAAGAAAGTCACCTAATCTGAACTAAAATATGTTCAAAGGAGGTAAAATCATGACGATCTTCCCTGACTCAATCTATTTTATGTTTTTTATTCGACATGCATTCATGTTGATGTTTAGTATGCACTTCACATACTGTGTGAAAATCCCTGCACTGCTCCAGGATGAAAATTTGAAAAAGCATAAAACATGAAGCAATATCGATAGCTAAAAACATGATGAGGCATGATGACAAAGACAAGTGAGAGCAGCAGGGAGAGGAAGAAAGATCACAGGGGTTGACAAGAAAAATAGAGAGAGAGAGAGAAAGAGAGAGAGAGAGAGAGAGACAGAGAGACAGAGAGACAGAGAGAGACAGAGAGACAGAGAGAGAGAGAGAGAGAGAGAGAGAGAGAGAGAGAGAGAGAGAGAGAGAGAGAGAGAGAGAGAGAGAGAGAGAGAACACAAGTCACCCTGTTTTTGGTAAAAAGCAGATCGATGGTGGCGTCAGCGATGATGTTCATGCGGAGCTCGAAGGCCTGGATCTGCCTGGGTTTTCCTGGCTGGGTGACCTCGGTGACTTTCATGGCCTGGTAGTCAGCTGGCAGGAAGAACTTCCACAGACAGTCCCTGAGGAGAGGGAGAGAGTTCGTGCAAATGCAAGACCATATCTGTGAAGCTCAACTCCGAAGACTTAAAAGAATTTCACTTGACCAGACTCATCTTACATCTATTACATTTACATCTGTATTGTTATGCTGTTTAAGTACATGCAAAAGATATAAGAGCAGTCCTATGTTTTCCGACTTAAAGTATAGCGTTAACCTGGACCCTATTCATCTATGTTTGTGTGATGGGCACAACACTTTCTGAAACTAGGGGCGGGGTGGGCGGGAGGGGTTGCTGTAGATGGCAGCTGCTCACAGGCTGCAATATGGAGCTATAGGGGCAAGTTGAGACCGACATTTATGTCCACTAAAAGTGCTTGTTTTTGCCATGACAGGCTCTGATTGTTATTATTTAATTATATATATATATTATTTAATAATTAAAGCTGAAGTAGACGAGATTGGCGCAAATACGATTAAAAAAAGTTATTTTTATATAAAACAGTCACTATATCCTGACAGTAGTGCATGAAACATGTGCCTCTGTTTCCTCCGGTGCTTCTAACGGCATCTGCAAGATTTCACAGACCGGAGGAAAACAACCAGTCAGAGCTGACCTGGGGTCTGCTGTCCAGCTGCTGTCTATGAGAGCCGGCTGTCAATCACTCGTGAACGCCGATCAAACTAGACAGCGCTGATCAAATATGAATCAATATTCTGTTACTGTAATGTCTATTTCTCGCTCAAATGTTTTCAGAATCATATTGTAGTGTACTGTTTAGCTGTAAAATGAGAAAGTTTGTGACTCAAATAAATACAGACCGCCATTGAATTCAAAGACCTAATCCACATTGTCAAAATCAGCTAAATATTCAGCCATGACATTGAAAATCTATTAGATAACATTAAGCTACACTTTCTGAACTCCAACACAACAAACTCTGCCCGGCTGGCACTCGCGTTTCCACCATGGATGTATTCCACTATTGTCTTCCGGCAACACGTCACCCCGCCAGATTTCAGAACAAGATATCTCCTTGAGCGAGACTCTTTCCATAATTTCAGAAACTTATAATAACAATTAGAGCCCGTCATGGCAAAAACAAGCACTTTTAGTGGATGTAAATGACGGTGCCAGCTTGCCCCAATAGGATTACATTGCAGCCTGTGAGCAGCTGCCGTATGCAGCCCTCTCCCTCAATACTGGACCAGTTTCAGAAATTGTTGTTCCTATTAGTCAGTTAGACACAAAAACATGGGGAATAAGGGTCCAGGTTGAAAAATACCAAAGTAACCCCTTTAAATTAATTTCCAAATGTTACCACTGCAAATAAAGTGACATGAGTTCAACTGCCATGGATCAGTACTTCAGCAGCTCACAGAGGAGGATCTGTAATGGTGCAGTTTTGTGCTGATTTGTGTTTTAATGAGATGTTAACCACATTTATATCAATTCCTCAACAAATTGATGTAATATACACTGAATTATGGTAAGATTTACAAGAGATTACATGTTGAAATTCTTTGATAAAACTGTGTTTGTGTGTTTGTTACTCACCTTTGACGGTCTGCCCAAGGGCCATAGTTGAAGTCGGTTCCTTTTCCGCAGACGATGTCCAGACCCCAACATGGAGGCAAGTCCTGAAGCTTATCGCCCTCACTGTACGTCTCGGCCTCCTCCCCACCCTCCTGCTCCACAGGCACCAGACCTGCACACACACACACAAACATGATTTCAAGCCTTACAACAAATATTAAACAAAAACGCACTGTACAAAAAGCCAAACGTCTTTACTACAGGTCCTTCATAATCATCTAGCCAACGGCGAGGGTCAGCCACCGCCGGGGAGAGATCCCAATAGGGGATCCTCCCACATTGAGCAGCCATCCCTGACCCGCCAGGCAGACTCCACACGTTAAGGAGTGTAAAAACATTTTCTGTTCATTATGAAACTGTGGCGGGTCTACAGTCCAGGTAATAGATGGGAAACACTGCATGATGTGTTTGAGTTCATTTGCCTTTCTTGACATCGCATGTCCCTATGACTAATGCTAAAAAATTTCACTGCTCAAAAAAATTAAGGGAACACTTAAATTACACATCAGATCTTGATGAACGAATTATTCAAGTTGAAAATCTTTACTGATGTACATTGTATAATTTGTTGAGAACAAAATGACGTAACAGCGGTCAATGGAAACCAAAATCATCAACCCATTGAGGGCTGGATTAAAAAAAAATCACACCGAAAATCAAAGTAAAACACTTAAAACCACAGGCTGATCCAACTTGTGTGAATTCCATCATGGCAACTCATAATGTGACTCAGTAGTGTGCGTCTAGGCATGCTCCTGATGAGTCGGCGGATGGTGTCCTGGGGGGATCTCCTCCCAGACCTGGATCAGGGCATCAGTGAGCTCCTGGGCAGTCTGTGGCGGAACTTGGCGGCGGTGGATGCACCGATACATAACGTCCTATAGGTGCTCTATTGGATTTAGGTCAGGGGAACGTGAGGGCCAGTCAATGGCATCAATGCCTTCATCATCCAGGAACTGCCTGCAAACTCTGGCCACATGAGGCCGAGCATTGTCCTGCAACAGGAGGAACCCTAGGGCCCACTGCACCGGTCATGCTGGATGATGTTACAGGCTGCGTATCGTTCACCATGGCGTCTCCAGACTCTTTCACGCCATCTGTGAAGAGAACGGGGCGCCAATGGCGGAGCTGCCAATTCTGGTATTCTCTGGCGAATGCCAATGGAGCTGCACGGTGATGGGCTGTGAGCACAGGTCCCACTAGAGTACGTCGGGCCCTCATGCCACCCTCATGGAGTCGGTTTCTGACAGTTTGGTCAGAAACATGCACACCAGTAGCCTGCTGGAGGTCATTTTGTAGGGCTCTAGCAGTGCTCCTCCTGTTCCTCCTCACAAAAAGGAGAAGATACCGGTCCTGCTGCTGGGTCGATGCCCTTCTACGGACCTGTCCAGCCTTCCTCGTGTAACAGCCGGTCTCCTGGTATCTCCTTTATGCTCTTGAGACTGTGCTGGGAGACACAGCGAACCTTCTTGCGACCGCACGTATGGATGTGCCATCCTGGAGGAGCTGGACTACCTGTGCAACCTGATTGGGCTGCAGGTACCACCTCATGCTACAAGTAGGGACAAGGACACTAGCAGAACACAAAACTAGAGAAGAATCAGTCAGGAAGTATAAGGAGAGAGCAGCTGTCTGTGGCCACCACATGCAAAACCGGTCCCTTTTTGAGGGGGTTGTCTTGCTGTTGCCTCTCCATTGCACCTGTTGTCACTTTCATTTGCACTAAAGCAGGTGAAAGTGATTCACAATCACTTGTGCTTCCTAAATGGACAGATTGATATCCCTGAAGTTCAACTGACTTGGTGTTATGTGTGTTAAGTTATTTCACAGAAAAGACAATTTTTTGGTTTTGTCACAGCAATGCAAGTGTTTGTTCGTTACCATTTTTAGATTTTGTGTGTGTGGGTGTGCGTGCATGAGCATACCGGGTTCATCCTGGTAATAGTAGATGTCAACATCGTTGGACTGCATGACCACAAAGCCTTCACCCATCAGTCTGGGAGGTCTAGATGAGAAACAAACAGTTTAAAGGTAAAGTACAGATTTTATGCCGAGGTAATGAACTCTATTGTAACTATTTACAAGTAGGGTCACAGCAGGTTAGCGGCTAAAAAGACACCAAAGCATGATTTAAACATTCAGTCCGCATTGAAGCTTGATTTTGGCGTGAAAACACTCTTTCAGTTTTATATATGCAGTGGCCTTCCTTGTACATATTTTTTGCTTCAACCCACTGGACATTCCAATATAAGCTTTAAGACACGTCAAGGACTGTTGGAGGTTGAAATCACTGATGGCGTTTTCCAGAAGCTACAGCTGCCAAGTTCATACCGAGAGTGACTCCTTAATCACAGAGGGTAAACGGAAACTTTACTCTCCGTGTCGTTTCACTCAGCTGAAGTGTAGATTGTGGTTTATGGCAGCCCCTGCTTTTAATGTAATACGGTTAGAGCTGCCAGGTAAAAGCATTACAGAGGAGAATAGGGATGCCTAATTCAAAACACTCTGCCAACATCTTTGGTATTAAAATTGGCAATTACAAAATTCAGACATATACTGGGGTGGCAGTAGCTCGGTCTGTGGGCACTTGGCTAGAGAACTGAAAGTTCGCCAGTTCAAGTCCCTGCACAGGACAAGTATGGGATGTGTAGCTGGAGATGTCCTAATTCGCCTCCTGGGCACAGACGCCCTTAAACTGCTCCCTGAACGCTTCATAGTAGCTGCCCACTGCTCCTAATATACTAGGATGGGTTTAAATGCAGTAGCTAAATTTCACTGTGTGCTATGCTGTGCTATGTACAATGTGTGACAATAGAATTGCATTTACACCTTTGCATACATCCTTATCTTTATTCTATCTCCAATAGCTTATATTGTTAAGAGGGCTGCAGTTCTTGTACTAGTACTTGGCAAACTAAAAGCAGAGTCATCCATTAATTGTAATAAACATACTTGAATGTTTAAAGCAGAAAAACTAGGGCTGTCAAAGTTAACGCGTTAACGCAAATTCATTTTAACGCCACTAATTTCTTTAACGCATATAACGCAACTTATAATTTTTAGGTTGTAGCTGGCTCAGTTTTAAAGCTGGAGTGAAGATATTGGTATCATATGAAATTGGAAAACCTAAGGAATCCATTTGCACCAAACATGTCATGGTAGTTGACTAACATACTAACTAACGAATTGATTCAAATAAAATTATTTATTTTGAATCCACTCCTTACAAGTGTGGTACAAAAGTACATTTTTATGTGGTACAAACAAGCAGAGAAATATAGAGTTAGTCCTCTGCCTGTGTTTAAAGGGGACCTATTATGATTTTCTGCTTTTTCCTTTAGATTGTGATATAGGTTTTAGTGCATGTAAATGGTCTGCAAAGTTACAAAGCCCACACCAAAGGGAGTTACTCTCCCCCATAGAAACACTGCTCCTGAACTGCCTGAAACGGCTTGCTTGAAGTCCTGCCTTTTCTTCCGTAATGTGGTGATGTCACCAAGTAAAACATTTGCACAATACCTGCCTAGCGGTTAATTTGGCATACCCTCAAACAAAGCTAGTTAGAGCAAAGTCCAAAAAGTTTGATTGTTAATTGTGTTGTGGGCCAGTTGACCAATCAGAGCAGACTGGGCTTTTAGGGAGGGGGGGTGGGGCTCAAACAGAGCATTTCAGACAAACTGTGAGAAAAGCTGCTGCAGCACAGACAGTATGAGAAAAATAAAGAGTTTTTTTAACATTAAAGCATGTAAACATGTTCTAGTAGAAACCCAAAATACAAGTATTCACCCGAAAATAAGCACAATAGGTCCTCTTTAAGATTCACACCATACATTACATATTACATTATAAAAAGGAAGAAACAGAGAGAGCAGTGCACAGAATTATCCATTTCAAACAATATAATGATTTTTTTCTCTACAGTCATTATTGTATGCTTCAAAGAATATTTTGAATTTATTATTCTTCAGCCAAGAGCATTATCTCTAAACAGTTTTAGCGCTGACAACGACACAAGTTGAAAAATGATGTTTACAAGTTTCAGAAATTGTTTTGAATAAATAAATACCAAATTTACTACAGTCTGCTACATTATTAAATCTCTCTGGTATTACTTTTATATGATTTTCACCCTTGAGTTTAAACAGCAACGCCTCTTTAACTGCCAGCCTTTTGAAAATGGGTGATTTTGCAGCTCAATTAAACGCTCAAATTAAATTAAAAATGAGTCAAATGTTGCCCCGGCAACGTTTCTTCATCATTAGTTAAGTGACTTGGACTTACTCATCATTCTGCATGCCGAGGTAGCGTGGACTGGGGACCAGCATGACGCGCACATTCTCCAGAGAGCCTTTGACGATGTGCATGTATTGATCCAGGTGGCTCGATGGAGGCTTGGTGGCGTACGTCAGGAAGGCATCCTCAAAGTTCACACACAGCGTTTGGGGGAGGTAGTGGTTCCCAAACGCCAAACGACCCTACAGGAGAGCGAACACGCACGCGATAAAGGAATGAGGCCCAGCACTTTAAAAGACGTTCTTTTCTCTTCAAAATGTCTTTAAACTGGAATCGTGCTTCCTTTCTCAGACTAAACTCCGTGCAATTTTTTGTTGGATTTGTGAAGTACTTACGGTGCTGATGTTAACTTTGATGACAGGAATGAGGGAGCGCCAAGATGACGTGTGGTCTGGACTCTCTGCTTTGATGTTCACACTACACAGGGACCAGAAGACACTCAACAATTTAATAGTGCTGCATTTCCAGTCAGCACAATTCATTTAGCCGTCAGTGGGAAATGACAACAGCTCTATTCCCAATGCATTTGGGGATAACAGACAGAAAAGGGAGTCCATTTGTGCGGCTTATTTCAGACTGCTTGTTATCAAAATCTCCATTCATCAATCATCTCTGATGGGAAATTGCTGATTCCTGCTTTTTTTGCGGTTTGGTTTACTCGGGAATCAGGAA
>CAKAOI010026073.1:0-42641 GCA_916701655.1 Sebastiscus albofasciatus | reverse complement strand
CACTTTAAAAGACGTTCTTTTCTCTTCAAAATGTCTTTAAACTGGAATCGTGCTTCCTTTCTCAGACTAAACTCCGTGCAATTTTTTGTTGGATTTGTGAAGTACTTACGGTGCTGATGTTAACTTTGATGACAGGAATGAGGGAGCGCCAAGATGACGTGTGGTCTGGACTCTCTGCTTTGATGTTCACACTACACAGGGACCAGAAGACACTCAACAATTTAATAGTGCTGCATTTCCAGTCAGCACAATTCATTTAGCCGTCAGTGGGAAATGACAACAGCTCTATTCCCAATGCATTTGGGGATAACAGACTGAAAAAGCCGCACAAATGGACTCCCTTTTCTGACTGCTTGTTATCAAAATCTCCATTCATCAATCATCTCTGATGGGAAATTGCTGATTCCTGCTTTTTTTGCGGTTTGGTTTACTCGGGAATCAGGAACTTCTACTTAAACTTTTAATCAATGTTGAAGTTTAATTTTCCCCTATAGCAACCCTAACGTTGAATACAAGGAAAACCCGTTTTGGTGGTACCTTTCTAGCGTCTTGTCTCTATCCTCCCGACCCCTCTCATCATCTTTTTTGGGTGTCAGTAGGGTGGGGTCCAGTCCGAAGGTCTCCTGCAGTCGGGCGTAGAGGTCGGTGCGGTTGTAGACGTGAAACTCGAAGCCGTTGACGGTCACGTAAAGCCTGGTCTCTGCCTTGGGGTCTGGCGACAGGAGACAAGAGCAAAAACTCATGTTGATGTTTTCCTTCCATAACTGGTTCATTTAAGGTGGGAGGTCAAACATTTAGCTTTACAATATTCTACAATATTCAATTATTACACTGTTATTATTATAATAAAGTATACTGTATATGGGCTGATAAATTCATTTTATTAACAAATGATGCCTGCACAGATAAAGGAAATAACTTTCTATCTAAGGAAAGCTCATTTACGCTGCATTAATTCAAGTGCCGGCTGCACAGAGCACCTTAAGTTTTCACCTTAAGTATGACATTTAAGGCTTACTTTCTCCTTAGCTAAGGAACTTACTTAAAGGTCTTATTGATAACATTTTTAATTAGACATTTTTTTAAATAATATATCTACAAAGCCTTTAGAAAGGTGCTGAATAAAAGTATGGCTTTTCCTGAAAAAGAAAAAGATATGATTGTGAATTTATCATTTAAAAAATGTTTGCGGGTCCAAAATGATTGTTTTGTTTATCTCTGTGGAAGATATCTGACGTTTGGTTCCCACTTCTAACAAGGCACGTGGCTGATGCCTCCGTGCATTACGCAACGCCTCTCCAGCAGTACCCGGCTGCAAACCCGTGCGTAATGCAGCCTCCGGTCAAATATAGTGTTAAATCAATTGCTCGTCGTTAAGCGTATCCATTGGGTTCTCCCGGTTGCGGAATACTCTGCTCAGGATGCATTCATTTATCACCATAAACTCGGCCATGTTGTGGTTCAGATGGAGTCACAGGTACCTTGCGCTTTTTTCTTTAAGCTGTGGGCACACTGCCCGCATGAGGCTCGCGTGGCGTCTGCGTCGCGTGGTGGCTGTGTGATGCAGGAGTCTGGTGTTCACACTAGACGCGAGTTGGCTGCGTGTTGGCTGCGTGTCGACTGCGTGTCGGCTGCGTGTCGGCTGCGTGTCGGCTGCCTGTCAGCTGTGTTTCTGCTGCTGCTGTCAGCCCAAGTGTTGATTTAAACCCCAAACTTTATCAATTCTTTGAGCTCTCAAAGTAACTGCGTGTTCCACAGCACTGACTGCTCATATTTCAGAATAAAAGCCTCGTGTTAACAAATGAAGGGATTCTGTCTATAGAAAAAACGCCTGAGGTTACTTAACTTTACTTTTCTTCATCTCCGTAACATATTCTACAGATAAACCTCGAAACTGTAGTAAAGTCTTGCTGGTATGAAGTTAATATACTGTCAATAGATCTCCTTCACTATCTGTTGCTGCTGGGACACGCAGCCGAGACGCGAGCGTCTCGCGCATAAAATAGGTGAGCCTCATGCAGTCAGTGTGTCCACTATAACCTGTTAACATGAACGCCGAAATAAAAAACAACACGCCACGCAGCCGTCACGCGAGCCTCATGCGGGCAGTGTGTCCACCACTTTATTTCCTTAAAAAATCTCAACTTAAGGTGTTTTGTGCAACTGGCCCCAGGCTAATGACAAACTCTTAAACTAAGCTCCTCTGTCAACAAATATCACTCTACTCACCATGCTGTTTCTGTTTTGGGTTATACATTTTCCACCAGCGAAATATGAGGAAGCCATCCTGTATCCTGTAACAACGGCAAAAGATATCAATGAGTAGGCAAGGCTTTAAGATTACAGAGGAACAGAGGAGGAGCAAACAATGCAGCAGAGGCCAGGTTACCTGATAGACATGTCTTGGTTGATGTAGTAGACATCTCTGAACATGACTTTTCCTGACAGCACAGAAAAGGAGAAGGAGCCTGCGGAGGGTTCAGACACAGTTTGTGTTACAGACATAAAAAGAGTGCAAGTAGAACAATGCCATAAACAATAACAGTGCAGCAGTATTATATTAAATTATATGATTATAAAAGCAAGTGGTAAAGCTGTTTGGATTTGATCACAGTGGTGCGAATTCAAGCCAACAAGCCAGCTAATTAAAATATAATAAAAGTATTATCAAAATAATTAAAAGTAAACAAAAGATGTAATTAGATGATTGTGTGAAAAAGAAAAAACAGTCTGGGAGTTGCTGGGGTATTTAATCAGCTTGTCTCTCTTCTCATTGAGAAAAAGAATAACCTTAATGAGGATCTAATTGTACAACAAGTAGATCAGAGTCTGTCACTGAGCAAGAAAACTGAACATGATTTTCTATCATTTTTTGGCTCATAACACGTCTTTCTCTGTTTCAATTATTGCATACCAAGAGAGAGAGAGAGAGAGACAACACCGGAGTGCTTCAGCTACTGTAGAAGTTTGTAGTATTTCTGACTTTTCCTCTGACCGGCTGTGGACAGGAAGTGTAAGTCAGGTCCTCTCACTGGGGAGCTTGTTTTGGTCGGTGCTTCCCTGTTTAACTAAGCAGGGATTTTTACTCAACTCAGGCTTGAAAAATGACAAGACACGCCTTCAGGCACGTTCAAACCTGCTTAACACATTACGAACTCTGTCTGTAAGGTAAAATCAAAACTGTGCCATTTGTTATGAAGGTTTTGCTCTTCCTGTGTTTATATTAGAGCTGTCAATCGATTAAAATATTTAATCGCAATTAATCGCATGATTGTCCATGATTAATCGCAAATTAATCACACCTTTTTTTATCTGTTCAAAATATACCTTAAAATGGAGATTTGTCAAGGTTTTAATACTCCTATCAACATGGTAGTGGGCAAATATGCTTGCTTTATGCAAATGTATGTATATATTTATTATTGGAAATCAATTAACAATACAAAACAACAACAAATATTGTCCAGAAACCCTCACAGGTACTGCATTTGGCATAAAAAAATATACTCAAATCATAACGTGGCAAACTGCAGCCCAACAGGCAACAACAGCTGTCAGTGTGTCAGTGTGCTGACTTGACTATGACTTGCCCCAAACTGCATGTGATTATCATAAAGTGGGCATGTCTGTAAAGGGGAGACTCGTGGGTACCCATAGAACCCATTTTCATTGACACACCTTGAGGTCAGAGGTCAAGGGACCCCCTTTGAATATGGCCATGACAGTTTTTCCTCACCAAAATTTAGCGCACATTTGAACGTTATTTATATATATAGATTTTTTGAAGTGGGGTTGTATGAGGTACTCATACATAGTCAGTGTATTACCTACAGTAGATGATGGTCAGCATGCCCCCAGTTTGGAGAAACAGACAGGAGTACCGACAATGGAGCAAAGCATTGCACTGCTGTGGACAGGGGCAACAGCAAAACCTATTTTAGCCACCTAAAAAAAATCGAGTATCAGTTTAAGTGTACGCTATGTCTTGAATATTTTCACCGCTTTACCTTGCCGTTAGACAGCCCTTTCCGTCGGGGAACTGAAGCCGTTATCTATGCTCTCTTCAAAGCCACCAAACAGTCATTTTACCTCGCAGAACTGCTGGTCTACCACTGCATCAATCGGTTAGTTTGTAGTTTGCTTTTGGATGTTTTATTACAGAAAGTATATGAAACCCACATTCCGTTTCTGTCTTACTTATGGATGGAATTATAGTGAAAATAAATGATTCCCCTTTTTTGCAGGGGACACCCTGGAACCCCCTCAAGGACCCATAGACAGATAGAGAGCACAAACGGATATAACAGCTCAGTTACCCGTCCGAAAGGGCAAGGTAAAGCGGTGAAAATATTCTAAATATAGCGTTAAACTGATCGGTTGCTAAAATATGATTTGCTGCCAGCCCCGTCCACAGCAGCGCATTGCTTTGATCCCGTGCCGGTACTCCATCATCTACTTTAGATAATACATTGACTATGGATAAATACCTCATACAACCCCACTTAAAAAAAAATATGAACTATCCCTTTAAGTTTCAATCAATTACATTTTTTTTAATTAACAAAATTTAAAAAATAGATTAGCTGGCACCAGGTGACTGCTCACTTTGTAACAACACATGTTGGCAAAGAGATGTTAACTACGCCATGCCTTCCTCATTACATTTTTAACACTGCTTTGCCAATCGTTCCTGCCCGTCCTATTTACTCATAGCCAGGTAGCTGCAGGTTTCTGTCGACACACTCTGCCGTGAATTTGTTAATTCACTCGTAAAAAAATGTTCAACATTGTCTCATTACAGAGTGAGCATCATATTGAAACGCTCAGGCTTCTTTTTTTTTTTTTTTGCTTAATTTTCGAAGTGTAAAGCATTTAGGGTTGTATTACAGAGCAGATGCACCTGCCAAGGTCTACTCTTTAGTCAAGAGAATTGATGTTTTTTGGAGGAAACTAATCGCTTGCTCAAAAAATAATGGTTCCACTTGGATTTATGGCCTTGAGGTGCTTTTTTATAAATTACGTTCTGTGTCGTTTATGGAGAGAAATTCAATCTGGTGTTGGTTGCAGTTGGCTGTTCAGACTCTATGGAGATAATCACTGAGAGAAGGCGGCTCATCATGAAATATTCAGCAGACTGAGTTAACGCCTTGAAACAGAAAGCTTTGGCAGCGTTCCCTCCTCCCCTATTCATCACTGTGTGACAGAGCTCCTGGTGAACGCACCGATGTGAATGTAGCCATCCTTGTAGAGTCTGTTGATGATGAGGGTGAGGATGAGGCCAATGTTGCGGGAGTTGTAATAAGTTAAATAGATGATCCATCCACAGGACAGAATGGTAGCTGAAAGACAAATAAACGCAACACGGTCAGGTTTGTTAATACAAGGAATGATACAAAAGAAAATAAGTAAAACAACATGTTGTTATGTTTTCTGATACAATAAAGTAGGTATATACTTTCAAATATGAATGCTGATTTTGCCTCTGTTCGGTCAAACTCTTTAATTATACATGTGAGCTATAAAGGTCAACAAACCATTATTGGTCCTTTGAATACAGTGTGCCAGATGCTACTTTTCCTGATATGACAAAGACCCATCAGTACAGAGAAATGACTGCAGCATTACAGTAGCAGTAGTAGTAGTCATACCAGTAAAAGATTTGGAAACCTATTATAAATTCAACTGCAAAATGTGCTGATTATTCTCTAAAGGAATACAGCAAAGGTGGAATTAATGTAGAAACCACTTTCATATCTGGGCTGACAGCTGGGTTTTACTGCTGCACTTAAGGACTGCTGCACTTCTTTTTCCCCAAAAGAGTTTTTTTTTTTTTTTTTATCCGACTCGAAGATGTTGCAGCCGCACAAAGAAAAACGGCAGCTTTCGTTCAATCTTCATTCAATATATTTGAGTCTACGGAGAGCTGCACCTGGACTGAGCAATAACTGGGAACTATCATTTGTCATACTTTAATTGAATTAAATCACAATTAAATGTTAATAAAGTCAGATGGATTAAAGCATTAAAAAGCAAATACTAATTAAAAATATTTCATCCGATGAGATTTTTTTTTAAACACATTAGGGAATATTACAGACTTTTATTATACTTTATTTCGTGGCAGCTCAATGCAACAATCTTCACTCTATCTAACATCATGGCACATATGTCAAAAGAACTTATTATAAACTGATATTGAAATCATTTCTCACGCCACCACATTATCGAATTTGTCCTTATTATTTGCTAAATGAGCCACTACTAGATAATGAGTGTGAATGCCAAAGAAGGTATTTTATCACACTCATATAAAGACGGAGGGACTGAAACAATTTAATTTAATACTTATCGCTCCTCCAAACAGTCAATATTTGTACCTGGTAGGATAACATGTTCCCAAAACAATGTTTAATAAATGATGTATGAATCAAAGTAGTAAACACATTAGTTTTAGACCAAAGGAAGTGATAGCACATCTTCTATTAAACTGCTAAAATGCAACTTGATCCAGTGCTGACAGGTCTGCAAAATATCCATTGATCTGTACATTTTTCCCCCCACAGTGCAGCTACAGAGCACTTACCAACGAGGAGCCAGATGAAGTTCGAGTTGTGCTTGTTAAGAAAGTGATCCAGGTCCACGAAGGTGGGGAAAGTGCTTTCATTGTTTTTGGCAACATGCCCATCCATGGCTACAGGCTCTCAGTCTGATACCTAAAACTAAAAAACAGACAAATGTCAGATCACTTCCATGACACGGGGAACAAAAGAGGACATTAGCAACACTGCGTGTAGTTTCCCAGGAAGAGACAGTTACCTAAAACATAATTCTTAAATTAAAATGAAGGTAGATCTAAGGCATACAAAGAAAAAGACATAGGGGAAATAACGCAAACTATACCAATTAACACATATTTATCACTTAACTGATAAGAATCAAGGTGTAAAATGTGAGGATTGTATAAAACATAATTAAGTCATTATTGCTCCAAGTAGAGATGAACATTTTAAGCAATTTCTTAAGCTAACAAGATGCCAAATGCAAGCTTTTCATTGATGACATTTTTTATTTTAACAAATGAGCTATATTTGCGGCTGCAAAATATATGTATGCAAACGCAAAGGTGATTAGGATTATATTATATTGAATCGTAAATTAAATAAAAACAAGCAAACAATAATCTAAATGAAACAATACGTCTCTCAAATCTGCTGCTCCCACTCTGCTAGTCTATAAATGTTGATTTAGTAGAAAATAAATAAATAATAATAAATAAATTGGGCTGCCCCCAATCTGACTTGACCACAGATTTAAGTCTTACTATTTTCTAGGGGTGTAATGCAGTGGTTGCGTTACATTTTGTTTGACGGACAGGGTTGTAAACATTCCGGCATAATATATTACCAGTCATTTTAATTTTAATTTTTTTAATGATAATTACACATAGACCTATTTAAAGGCAGAGTCTGTGATTCTAATCCAATACACTTTTTGTCAAATTCTGTGAATGTCTCCTCATGGTTGCCTATCTGTCCGTTGTGCGAGTGTGTGCTACGAGAAATCCAGTGTTTATACACAGCCCTATCTTTTTTAGTAAATTTAGAGTATTGGACTGAAGACTGACAGACAGCGGCACACACAGGGGCGTAGCTCTGTATAATAAATATACAGAACAAGCTTATAGATTATGGATTTATAAGGGCATTGAGAGAAAAGATGAATGGAGACACGACACCGACCGTGCGGTCTCTTTTCATATCAACACACACGAAGCAGATGCATCATTTTTTTTCCCGTAGTCTTTGCCTCGGACAGACGACTTCTCATGGCCGTTTCAATTTTGTTGAATCCGCGCTCTGCTGCCACACTGGAGAATGTAATTACCAGATTCTCTGAACGTGGAATTTCCCAATCCTGCAAGCTCTCGCTTCACCGAGAGGAAATCCCACAGCATTCGCTACCTTCTGCACCGGCGGTGCAGCTGCAATCGGCACCATTCTGCGACCCATACGGTCACGGACACGCACCAAGGCCTCCAGTCCGTCGAAATAACAGACGGCCTTCAGATTTTTTGGCATAGTTAAAAAAATTCAGTCAATGACGTAAAATATTCGGTTATCACGACCTTTGGTGTAACGATACATCGATACATTTCATCATCTTCAAAATACATCTTTATTTTGAAATTCCCATGGCACATCTGTGTCACCAATTTCAGTCCAAACGCATCTTCTTCCTACAGAGCCAAGTAATAAAATTGTAAAAATCATATTTTAGTTGCTTTTTGTGAGTTTATATAAATGTAACTGATTGTTTTAAATAAGCATATCGATCATAGGGTCCCTGAATTGAATGAAACTCTTATCGTGGCAGATTTTGTGATCAGCAAATATTGTGTTGTTGTCCAAAGAATCAATATAATATCGTATCGTGATGAAACTTATGATCTGCACCCCTATTATTTAAAATATAGAGCAAAAGATTCTGTCTACATGGTCGGTGTGGAGTTATATGCACAGTCTGCTCTGTCTCACTATGTTCATAAAAATTGAGTGGATCCGTTTTGTAAAGGTAAATTTGCAAAGGGAGGAATAGTAAAAGATGAAAAAGATGAAGAGGTGTGGGCAAAGGGAATATTCATTACTTCAAACCATTTTGCAAAACACATTTACAAAAAAAAAGTAAAAGTTATCTTAGCATATAACTGTCATATGGTTTTTAGATTGTATAAGATTTGAAATCATTTGTATAGTACCCACCCTTGCACAGGGAACTTTAAAAAAATGGCTTGCTCTGCGTAACACCACATGTGATCATAACTAGCTATATGTGCACCTACTTCCTTTGCATGTCATGTGTTTGATGACGTGGTTTTTGCTTCTACAGGGAGGATTATTTTATTTTGTTTGTGTGTGGCAGGGGGCTGGTGGAAGGGTGCAACACATTAGTGTGTGTTTTTGTGTGCGTGTGTGTGTCTACAAGTGTATGCTGTGATCCCATGTCAGCCCATACTTAGGAGTCAAAAGCTTGAATACTGTTACACAAACAGACTCACACAAATACAAATCCTCATCTAATCCACTTTATATGACGCTGGCTGTAAAACTACTGAGAAGAAACCAAACCCAGCACTCTCTCTTACAGAAAACACTGTTTCTGAATCAGCCTTTTCTGACAGGATATTTTAAAAAACAATCTGTGATTATGTGTTAAATATGACATTCTGTATAATTTAACAGAAGCTCTAGATCTCACAGGGGACTTAGACACCAGCTACCTGCCAGATGCTAATCCAATACTGGCTGTTGGGTTTGTTTACTATGTCAAATTAGGCAGGAGGCAAAAGCTCATTTAGGTGGTCAACTTTACTTAAAAGAACTAAAGCAGAGTTTGTATGAGTTTTTGACAACACAAGCGCAAGTACTTCAAATGTTACCTGATGTCTGTGTGTGTGCGTCTCTGTACATAACATACCGTACCTAAAACTGTGATTCAGTCCATCTGAATGGATCACAGCAGCACAGGTATTCCTGTAAGTCAGGTTCAGGTTCTGAGTTATGAGCACAGAGTATGCTGCCATCCCAGAAAGATCAGTGTTGTCAGTGACTCATCGCAGGTACCGGCAACCTGAGCGTTTTCAGTTTTGGTTTACAAGTGACTTCAGTACAGCGAGGAGGGGAATTCTGTCAGCTAAAACAACTACCTATTCATTTTTTGGTTAGCTACCACAGCTGTTCCCAAACTTTTTCATGTTTGTCACCCCTCCCAAGATAATGTACACATCAGACAAAACACCACACCAACAACAAACCTAAAAGAGGACTGTTTTGGGAAGCACCAGTTTATATTACGGGAGGGGTGTAAATCACCAGTTTCATCACGATATGATATTATATTGATTGTTTTGACAACGAAAGGACATTTGCTGATATCACAAAATCTGCCACGATACGTTTTGATTCAATTCAGGGGCTGCGATCGATATGAGACAATATCATATGCCCATTTAACACAATCAGTTACATTTATATAAACTAAAAAAAAAAGCTACTAAAATATGATTTGACAATTGTATTACTGAGCTCTTCCAGACATTCAAATGAAAAACAATCTATTCTTTTTAATAAAAAAAATAAATGTAAAGTGGGAATTTCAAATTAAAGGCATATCTTATAAGATGATGATGTGTAATCGATATTTTCACGTTGCATCGATGATATTGGACCGTTGATCATTGAATCGGTATATCGATCCAGATCGATGTATCGTTACACCCTAAGTTTATATTAGGGCTGTCAAAGTTAACGCGATAATAATGCGTTAACGCAAATTCGTTTTAACACCACTAATTTCATTATGCATTAAGGCAAACAATCTTTCTGAGGTTGTAGCGGGTTCAGTTTTAAAACTAGAGAGAAGATACTGGTATCATATGAAACTAGAAAAAAAACAAGTAATCCATTGATACCAACCATGTCATACTAGCTTCTTGCCAAGGCAGCTAAATAACGCTGCAAAGTTGAAATTGGGTTCTATGGGTACCTACGAGTCTCCCCTTCACAGACCTGCCCACTTTATGATAATCACATGCCGTTTTGGGGAAGTTATAGTCAAGTCAGCACACTGACACACTGACAGCAGTTTCTGGAAAATATCTGCCATTGTTTTGTGTTGTTATTTGATTACCAATAATAAATATATACATACATTTGCATAAAGCAAGCATATTTGCCCTCTCCCATGTTGATAAGAGTATTACATACTTGACAAATCTCCCTTTAAGGTACATTTTGAACAGATAAAAAAAATGTGTGGTTAATTTGTGATTAATCATGGACAATCATGTGATTAATCACAATTAAATATTTTAATTGATTGACAGCCCTAGTTTATTATCATTGTTAAATATATAACAGGGGACAGGTAAACATAGGCCTACATTTACTTTTGCTTCTTAATAAAAGAAATAGTCAATTTTGCTAGGGAGTATGGCAACCACTGCACAAGCATTGATCACACTGGTACACTAACTATCAAGACATGTATTGCTGTTGCTTATCCATATTCAAAACAACATAGTAGAACTAAATAGATGCACTAGATACAACTACTAGTTTGCAGCAAATATGTCTGGCAGATCAGATCAGATAAAATCTGACCTTACTTATGAATAACATACACGCCTTGTTGAATATGACCTGTTTTGGGTGTTATACTGTATGTTGCTTAACGTTAAACAAGACGATGGGAATGAAAAGAGAACAGGAACTTAATGAGGGTAACATTACTTTGTAGTCTTTTTGGCTTTGTTTACATGTTGAACTGGCAGAGCTATCATCGACACCTTTTTCTATATTAATATAATGCTGTGTGTTTAGCTAAAGTTCAACATAGTCAGATAGCTAAATTAGCAATCCACTTGACTTGAGATGTGGTCTGTAACCCACTGCACAAGCATTGATCACACAGGTACACTAACTATCAAGACATTTATTACTGTGGCTTATCCATGTTCAAAACAACACAGTAGAACTAAATAGATGCAGTAGATATATAACTACGAGTTTGGTAGTATTTTGGCTTTGTTTACATGTTGAACTGGCAGAGTTACCATCCACATGGTTTTCTATATTAATATAATGCTGTGTGTTTAGCTAAAGTTCAACATAGTCAGGCGTGACAGATAGCTAAATTAACACTTGACTTCAGATGTGTGGATGTCTGTCTCCCAGATCCATACCTACCTGATACACTAACCACACACCTACTGTAACGTTAGCTAGCTAATCCCAGCTGATGTTCCCTTCCTCACCATCATCCTCAGCACTCACAACACACATTGCCTAACATGTTTCATCTATCAGCGTTTTGTAACGTTAATAACAAGCTGCTCCTGCCCCCGTCCAGTAATAATAATAATAATAATAAAGTAGTTATTAAGCTAGCCGCTGAAATATCACAACGTTAGCACTGATGCTAGCTAGCAGAGCTAATGACAGCAGGCCGCACCCTGTAACTTCTCCTTCTCCAAACTGTGAAAACAAGTCCCTCGGTGTGTACAATACCTTAATGTCCTCGATAAAGCATGTGGTTTCATCTTTGCTCCGGTTCTTCAGGAGTTGTTGTTCCTTTTTGTCGTGTCAGACGTGGGCATAGCTAGCATCCTCTGTTGAATATTTACTTGGCAGGCGGCCAGTTAACATCGCTTCCGGGTCTGTCGAGAGCAGGCACACATAATTGACCAATAGGAAAGCTGGTGAGGAGGAGACTGACCAATCAGAGGACAGCGTCAGAGTTGACAGACAGCTCTTTCGACCAATCAACGTGAATGTTTTTATAATACAGTAACTGTGGTGGGATTTGAGCAGTGCCTGTTTTGATGGTACAGTTTCTGTTGAACCCACAAGAAGGATCAGCAGGATTTATTCAGACGTTTTTAATTTTAAGTTTATAAGTTTAATAAAAATAGCATAATGAAAAAAATGGATACAAAAAAAGAGTGTAGGCCTAGTACTAATAAACTAATTTATACACACACACACATATCCTAATTATTATAAAATTAAAGAATAAACATAAAAAAGTATAATAAATAAAGTAAAATAAAAACAGCATAATAAAAAAAATACAGCACTGTGGTGGGATTTGAGCAGTGCTGTTTTTTTATTATTTAAGGTTACATATACATACTTATAAAGGGACATACAGACAGCAGCAACAACATATATAAACAAAAAAAAAGAAGCATAAGAAAAAGAAAACAAAAAAAAGTTCTACCCGTTGTAATAGTGCAGTGCAAGAGATAAGTTCATATTCATAGACATACATATTCATATTCATATACATACAGCCAACCTCATTTTTAGATATATATACATACAGTATATACATATGTCTATATCTACACGCGCATTCATATACATATCCGCTTAGACACATTCGCTTACACAATTTACATCCCTTTAGTTGACCTTTACCAACATTATTTATTTATTAATTTTGTTTAACTCCAGTCCTCACCCTCACTCGAAGTAGAGCAGTGCTGTTTTGATGGTACAGTTCTGTTGAGTCCACAGAAGGATCAGCAGGATTTATTCAGACGTTTTTAATTCAGTTTGTTAAAGTTTATAAATATAATAAAGAACAGCATAATGAAAAAAATGGATACAAAAAAGAGTGTAGGCCTAGTACTAATAAACTAATTTATAGACACACACACACACACACACATATCATAATTATTATAAAATGAAAGAATAAACATAAAAAAAATGTAGCAAAGAAAATAAAGCATTACACAAAGAGATTACCTCTCATTTAGATTTTCTGTATAAACCATTCAATATTTAACATGGACTATATTTCACATGATAAAATATTTCCCTTACTCAGTGAATGTGATGCAGAGGGGTTGAAAATGTCCATCTCAATTTATCTCAGTAAAGCCAAAGCCTCTGGCCAGTAGGGTAATAAACGCTACATATTCAGTTTCTGAAGCAGTGAAATGCAGTTCAAGTGGGATCACTCTTTGCCTACATATTTCAAAGGGTCATTAGCGTGGTGGTTATAGTTCATATAGGCTATAAATTAAAAATGTACTGTCCACTGACATTGCATCGCCAAATATAGCCTATCCTAATTGCACGTGTTCTTTCCTGCCATCATATTGAAACAAAAAGTGCCATTTGTAGACTAGTAGACTAACAAATTCAGCACTTTTTTATTCTGCCTGTTGCACATAATGTTGCATATATTTAGTTTCAATCATAATTTAGGGTTCTCGTTCAACAGATTTTATCTGACAAGAGTTTATATTTTGCAACACAGTTTCTATGATTTCCATTAGGTTAATCCTGTTTCTTGGGAAAGGTAGAATGAATGTTCTTTGGTTTAATACCTGCAAAATATAATAGGCCTATTCAATTCATACAAGAGTGAGAGTAGGTGTTGTAAATTAGCGTTTCATTACAAACACTAAACACTGTGCATACATGTATGTTACAATTCTAATGCTACTGTGATGTCCATGTCAAATAAAATAAAATAAAATAAAATAAAATAAAATAAAATAAAATAAAATAAAATAAAATAAATATTTGCTGTATTTGTAAGGATACATATAGTTTGCTCCCAAGCTCCGCAATGACAATGCTAACATGCTGATATTTAGCAGATATAATTACCATGTTCACCATCTTAGCGTGTTAGCATCCTAACATTTGCTGATTACTAAACAAATAAGTTGAGGCTGATGGGAATGTCATGAATGTTGGACAATGGAAATTCTGAACTGATCATAGCGCTGGATGAAAAGTCAGGGGAACAGGCACGAATGTCCATACCAGATTTCACCACAATCCGTCCAACAATTGTTATGACATTTCACTCGAAACCACAAATGTCAACCTCATGGTGGTGGCACTACAGGAAAAGTCAAGGGATCACTATAGGGGTCATTAGGATTCATCTTCTGGGAACCACGAATGTTCAAAATGTTGTGTCAATCCCGTAGACTGTATATAAGAAGTGGACGTAGTCACCATGACATCCCCCACTGGTTTGTGGACTGCCGTTTTGAAGCCTCAAGTTTGGCATTTTGGCCGTCGCCATCTTGGTTTTTGCAACCAGATGTGACACGAGAGGGTGGAGCTAAGTACAATCGAACACTGAACAAGACATTTTTAGGCAACCAAAATTATAATTAACTTTCATGAACTGTTCACACACTGTGAAAGGGTTAAAGTTGTAAGACAAAAACACAGACACAGACTCCCAGACTGGACAACGCTGTGGTATAGCGACCTGTCAAACCTCTAGTGCCTAGATACTTAAATGTGTTTGCAACATGGGAGTTATTTTTGAAGCTCTGCTGCAACAATAGATTCTGGGAATTTTTAGCTGCTTCTATCAGTAGTAGGCTACTTAACATAACATAAATTAGTTGCTAAAGGGATTTGAATATCAAAGTAGCTGAAAACTGGTATCCTCTGACCTGGGCGCCAAAAGGGAAGAATACAAGTTTCCATTTGATTTCCTGTTTCTATTCCTATCTAAAAAACAACCTAATTTCAAAGCATCAGAAACAGTTAAGGTTATAACATCAACTCCTGTTTTATCTAAGAATTGCCAGTGCTCTAGGGTACTATTTAATGTAAGAGCTCTGTTGTCATGCCCTCCTCCAGTCACAACAACAAAGCCTCCCCAAAGAACACGTAGGAGTCATTTTACTGAAAAGGTGCCAAACATCGGGGCTCAAAGCCTTTCCCTGCCAATCAAGCCTTCCCCTCAAGACCGACCTATTTTGGCAGCAGCTTTAAAAAGAAACCATATCTCGCATGGATTCTTTTTCCTGTCTTTTGAGTGTTATTCCAGCTGAATTCCTGAAGGAGGTCCTCGGTACAGTCGATACAGATATTCTATTAGTAATTAACAGCCCCTTCACTTTTGGCTCGTTTCCCTCCTGTTTTAAATATGCAACAGTTCAAGGCTCTCTGGAGGACACCTAATTATAATTTTCTTGCTTGGGGCAATTATGGATAGACTACAGTACGATCTTCAAGCTTGCCTTTTTTTTTCCATCCAGTGGTTTAGAGAAAGCACGGATATCATTTATGGATAACCACATCTCGGAGAAAGCGTGGTCACGTTGTGAAGGATTTCGCAGTTCATGAACTGCATCAGTTAAAGTTATTTCCACCTAACCCATAAATCCACTGTTTAACCATACATAAAATTGAATACAGTCTGACCCCCACAGAGCAATGCCATTATAATGATATTTAATGTTATTCAGATACATCTTTAAAAGGTGGTTAGCTCCCAAATGGCCTAATGGTGAATCTGATTGATTGATCTGGTGTGCCCTCGGGGGTAAATTTAAGCCAGATGCTGCTTTCAATGCATACTGCACATCTCCACTTGGTCTCGACCTAAGATTGTATATAAGGAGTGGACGTAGTCACCATGACGTCACCCATTGGTGTGTGGACTGCCAGTTTTCAAAGCTCAAGTTTGGCGTTTTGGCTGTCACTATCTTGGTTTTTGGCCATCACCATCTTGTTTTTTTGCAACCAGAAGTGACACGAGTGGGTGGAGCTAAGTACAACCGAACGCTGAATAAGACATTTTTGCACCCTGCTTTATGGTCTATTTGACTCTAAATGGACCCATAATTTACTAAATGAACATCATGCTGCATTGAAGAAGACTTGAAACTAGCGATTGAGACCATGAACTCATGTAAAAAGGTAATAAATCAAGTGAGAAGTAGGCTCATTTTCTCACAGACTTCTATACAATCAGACTTGTTTTTGCAACCAGAGGAGTCGCCCCCTGCTGGCTGTTAGAAAGGATTGCAGGTTTAAGGCACTTCTGCATTGGCTTAATTTACTTTTCAGACCCGAAGGTTGCTGCTCTTAACAGGACATCTACTTCCACCGTGACTCACACAACACATTGCCAGACTTGATCGGCAACTTGCTTTACCAACTACTTTACATCAAGATGTCAAAAAACTTCCTGCAGTAAAAAGAAAATATAAAGTACATTTGGCACACTCAGTTCCATTAACATTGTCAAGTACCGTCTTGGTTGATGGTCAGCCAAAATTGAGCTTGCCAATAGAAATCAGAGTGATGTTTCCATCAGCAATGATGTAAAAGTTGGCAAGGATTCTAAGAGGACCCAGCCAGAGAAGTCGCACATACATCCCTCAAGGACTATTTCAGCATATTGATAAAAATAATGTAATGATTTAAACCACAGACTGTATATAAAGATGGACGATGCGTCTCCACTTTCTCCCACTGAACAGAAGTGAAGCCAAAATATCCCAGATACTGAAGCTGCCAATCATGACGGCTCACCCTCTTTTTATAGCATCAAACAACTAATTCTAATCAAACTTATCAGAAAAATTAACACTTGAACATACATCAGCGTGATAAGAACTACCTAAAATGACAGAAACCATTTTTGGGAAAAAATTATTTGACGTGCACTTTGACTTTTTAGTTTGGCCCTTGTCCCATCCGCTAACATGGAGGGGGAGGGATTTATGACCTATACTGCAGCCTGCCACCAGGGGGTGATCAAGATGTTTTAGCTTCACTTTTGGGGAGCTGTCATGTTGTCCATCTTTATATACAGTCTAAGATTTAAACTAAAAAACATTACTTTGCTCATTTCTTTCTCTCGATTCTTATAATATATGCATATACAGATTACTTCAGGTGTCATTTGTAGCCACGGAGGGTGGCTTAAGAGATATCAGTCTGTTTGGTCAGTCCACCACTTTGACAACATGTTGTCAAAATCCGCCTGAAATATCTTGGATTGGATTGCCATACAAATTGGTACACATTCATGGTGCCCAGAAGATGAATCCTAATATTAGCGATCCATTGACTTTTCCTCTTGTGCCACCAGCTGGTCAAAGTTTTCACTTATTCACTGAAATATTTCAACACCTAATATGGAATGTCACAAGATTTTGTACAGACATTCATGGCTCCCAGACAATGTACTGTATCCTAAGGTTTTTGATGATCCCCTGACTTTTCCTCCAGTATTGGATGGATTGTCATGAAATTTGATAGAACATCATATCCCCCCTCAAGATCAATTGTAATAACTTTAGTGAACCCATGACTTTTCATCTAGTGACATCTTCAGGTCACAATTTTTGACCATCCAATACTTGTTTATGACCAAATTCCCCGCAAAACTAAAGACATTCCCATCAGCCTCACATTTACTTGGTGATAATAAGCAAATGTTAGCATGCTAACACGCTAAGCCACCCGATTCGACTGTTATCAGGCCATTAAATAGGCGTTATCAGTCGCTATAAGCACCATAGATGTGGGTCATTAGGGGCCTACTAGCCTACTACGTTGTAAAAGTGAAAGTGAAACTTGAAAGCAACACGTTCTAACATGTTGTAAAACTGAATGAAACGTCACGTTTTGAACTCACGTTCTTTAGGTTTAGGCAACAAAACTACAACTTCTTTCTTTCTTTCTGCTCCTGTCACAATTACTAAGGTCGCTGTTGTGTTCTTTAAACCTTCTTGCGATGGTCTACCAAGTGAATAGATGACAAAACCTACTATTGGGTGTAGTAGGCCCCTATTGACCCACATCTATGGGGCTTGTTGTGACGCCTATTTAAGCCTGACAACAGTCTAATCGGCTGGCTAAGCTAAGATGGTGAACATGGTAAATAATATACCTGCTAAACATTAGCATTATTTAGCTCATAAAGCACTGTAAGTACAGCCACTCAGAGCTGCTGGCATGGCTGCAGACTGTTACTATTTTCATCAGCTCTAAAGCAAATAAACAACAGTGTAAAAGATGTTCAGTTTCTTATTATAGTCTTTATTATTTATCAAGTAGACAAAAGTTCACTGTTAAAAACATCAATAAAGTAAAAGGGAAGGAAGCAAAGTGATTAAATGTAGAGAACATGTCTGTCATTTGATGGTTGGACTGTCTCTGCAAGTGGGAGCAAATGTTCTGAATTCAAAATGATATGTAAATGTAGAGAAAATAGAGAATGGCACAACATTATCAACTCAACACATTACAATGTTAAAACAATTTGCATCTTTGGAAGTAATACTCATGGCATATAAACTAGATTGCTTGACTTTAAGACCACCACTAAAGATGGATAATCCTAACAGCACATAACTGGGTTGTTGCTGTGGATGGGGAAAAAAAATCAAATGCAAATCCGTTTTACGCACAGCTGGGTAAATGCATTTAATGATGAGAATCGCTGTCAGCTGCACACACAGACCTGCTTTGTCAGGAGGGATTGTGATAAGATTTAATTTACTGTTTATCTTTAATGAAATCTTCGTGATTACTCACAACCTTTTGGTAATGTCACTTGATCTGCACCATTTAAAAATCAGCTAATTGAATTTCTAAAAAAAAAAAAAGCAAGCGACAAGTTCAAAAAAAAGGTTGTGAGGTTATCGTATAACACAGGCAGTGAAGAAACTAATAACTCATGTTTTAATAAATATCATTTTTAAATTAAATTGCAAATCTTCTGGTGGGCACCTCGGCCAATTCTAACGCCATAAATTAATACAGACCCTCTTCTAACAGAAGGCATAGAACACATGAATAATTCATCCAGCAGAGAATAATTTCTCAAAACATTAAAATCACATTATGCTTACAGTTGATCAAGGCGATATATCAAAACTTTAATTCTAATGGCTCATAACAGCAGTACCGATCAGTCTTTGAAATCACGTCCTGAATTGATCAAGACACAAAAGGAAGGCAAAATGTTTTCATTTCAGTAAAGCAGTAACAATCAGGCTTTTAAATGGTTGTCTCAATAATACATGTGTGCATGCATTGATGTAACAATAAAACAAAGACAATACAACATCTGTTTCCATTAACTGTCCGATGCATAAAGTGCAGGTGAGTCAGAAGCTCATGAGTACGTCTCGTTCTTGCATGCTGGTGTAGAACGGCTTCCCGAACACGAACGAGTGCAGCCCCGCCCTCAGCTTCTCGGCGAAGGCCATGACGATGTACAGGTCTCCTTCCACCGTCAGATCCAGGTCCGTCTTTAGGTTGCGCAGGGATCGAAATGGCTTCTTCCCTTTTTGCCTGTGAAAAGAGGAGGAGGAGAGGCTTTGTAGTGTGAACTGTTAACAAGCTACAATAACTCGGGGTCAGTGGATTTGCATTAGCATCTAGTTGGGCTGCAGCTGTGCACAGGAACGGCCATGCCACGATGAATTATGTATGATGCTACGGGATGGCAACTGAGCATAAACAATGTTGTCAAGGCACCTGTAAAATAGTATGGCCTTAGACCTCAGGCTGTTAGCAGCACCATAAACAAGATGCCTTTATCCTTCCACACGAGCACACAAATCATGGTTTTGCTTGTGTAGTTAGTGTTGTCTCCGGAGTGAGATATGTTCAGACGATCACATCTCTGGAAACATTTTATGCATGGTTAGACGAAGGAGGAAAAACATAAATAAATAAATAAAAAGTTGTGTTTTATAACATCACGGTAACATTTTTTGTAGTATTTAGTTAGGAAAGAAACAATTGAATCTCTGTTTTATAATTTATATCAATTAATAAATGACTGCATATTGCAATTTTAAGGAATCCAAAACAATTAAAAGAATTGTGCAATTGTGTTTTGTGATCTACAATTGAACATATGAAGCCGTCATGGTGGTAATGTAGAATTTTGATCACACGATTGAATTATTCTCTTGCCCTACCATAATACAGATGCACTTTATGTGTCAAATCTGATGTGTTGGTTCTAACGTGAAACACCTGTCTTGTTTCTCTTTTCTTTTTTTCTTTTTTTTAATATGTATAACCATATATACTTTGTGAACTTCAAACATCTACTCTTGGGGATTAACCATCATAAGAGTGCATTTTTCTGAAGATTAGAGCTAGACAGGCCTCCCTGGAGACCTGGAGGTTTTAAATGCAATACTGTGCGTTTCCAATACCCATACTACCATACTATTCAGTATGAAAGAAAGAAATTTACCAATACATAATACCAGGATGTCCTACTGCGGTTGACATGGCTACCGTGTTAGAAAATCACATCTGGCAGATGCGGAGTAACATTAGCATTCATTTGGAGTCATGTTTTTGGCCTCCTGATGAATGTAAATCCAATATATGCTCTCCTTTTAGCTCTGTTTTGGTCTCCACCAACTCATGAGAGAAACATCTGGCATCTTTAGCCACTTTGTTCATTAGCTAGTTGCTAACTTTGCCTGCCTAGTGTTTGGTGCTGAGCAGGTAGTGTATAGTGGGTTCATCAGAGCTTCAGTCATTGAAAACAGTTACCTAATGCTGGAAACAAAGCTGATGAGGGCGTGAGAGTGAATCAAAACAATAAAGTTAAAGTTAAGTAAAATCAAAACAATGAGCTGACAGAGTGACAGGAAATGCTCTGTAGAGATGAGGGGAACTGCAGCGTTGGGTGATGATTCTCGTTAGGTTCATCACTATGAGCGACCCCTTTCACATTACACATAGTCATTTGATCCACTGTTAATATACAAATATTTATCAGTGCAGTTTTAACATTTTTAAGATGGTGCCACAGAATGTGTGTGCAGTGTCGACACACCAAGGTACTATTGGAGTCGTGGTGTGTGTAATTTCAGGTGTGTAAGCAATTTGTTTGCACATTTACTGATGCAACAATTCAACCTCTTTTAGTAACCTCAGTGTAATATATAATGCTGTGACACCTAGTTTGTACCATGCAGTGTTAGAATAAATTCACTTTGAGTGTAAATGTATCTCAAAAGGTCTACACGGTTTTAAAATAAGGCAATAAATAAATAATAATGAATACAAATAAAAGAAATGTAAGAAAAATGTAAAAAGTAAGAGAAGTATCAACATTACAACCAACCAGAAGTAAGAAGTGCCAGGACCAGAAGTTAGAAATATTCCTGGCTGCTTCATACTTGTTGCACAATAGAGCGAGTGTCCTCAAATGTCTTGTGTAAACAAGAGAAAAGCCAAATCATGTCGAAGTAGAAAAACAAACCGGGAGTGACTGCTGTCCTATAGGAGTGGGAAGGTCAGTCCACTGTTTGGGAGCACAGAAGGAGATGAGTCAAGCCCAGATGGAGCGATGACCAGGTCGCCACAGGGACGGAGGCATGAAAAAAATTGGAGGAAAGCTGAAGACACGGTGGGCCGCAGTGTCTCAGATGAATTGTTGGGGCTTAAAGGGATAGTTTGGATTTTTTGAAGTGGGGTTGTATGAAGTACTTATCCATAGTCAGTGTATTACCTACAGTAGATGGCGGTCAGCATGCCCCCAGTTTGGAGAAACAGACAGAAGTTACTGCACGGAAGCAAGGCAATGTACTGCTGTGGATGGGGTCAGCACCAAAAACGTATTTTAGCCACCTAAAAAAATTATATCAGGATAAGTTTACGCTATACTTGGAATATTTTCACTACTTTACCTTGCCGTCAGACAGCCCTTTCTGACATGGAATTGAAGCCGTTATCTATGCTCTCTCCAAAGCCACCAGACTCCTTTGACAAAAACAGTAATTTTTGCCTCGCAGAACACGGGGGGTGCAGGCCTACCGCTGCTTCGATCGGTTCGTTTGTTTGTGTTATTGTGTGACTGGCGTTTTAAAGGGTTAGTTCGGATTCACCAAAGTCACACAATAACACAAACAAACTAAACGATCGAAGCAGCGGTAGACCAGCAACTCCCGTGTTCTGCAAAGTAAAATTACTGCTTTTATCAATGGAGTCTGGCGGCTCTGAAGGGAGAATAGATGGCTATGACGCCTTCAGTTCCCTGTCTGAAAAGGCAGTCTGACGGCAAGGTAAAGCGGTGAAAATATTCGAAATATAGTGTTCACCTAAACTGATGGAGATTTTTTTAGGTGGCTAAAATGTGCTTCGCTGCCGGCCCCGTCCACAGCAGTACATTGCTTTGCTCTGGTATCGGTACTCCTGTCTGTTTCTCCAAACTGGGGGTGTGCTGACCACCATCTGCTGTAGGTAATACACTGACTAAGGATAAATACCTCATACAACCCAACTTCAAAAAATCTGAACTGTCCCTTTAAGAAGGTGTTTTGAGAGCCGAGCCAGAGCGTGACTAGAGATAAAAATATTTCTAGTTCTTTTACAAGGAACAGAACAAGGACCCCAGAGAGGAGGAAATTCCATGGACTTAGGAGAGTGTAAAGCTATAGTACTGGTCTCTAACATGTTTTATCACTTAGTGAATGTTCTGTTAACGGCCTAAATGAGAGACACATTAATGCAAAGTGTGGTATGAGGCCATCAAAAGCCACCAGGTCACCTTGACACCTGGCATACAGTCTCATTTCCGCACCTCAGGGGGGGAGGCAAAGAAGTGAGAACTTCTTGTCAGTGATCAAATGATGATCATAAAAACATCATTTAGGGCTTTGATGATGATGAGGGTCTATCAGATGGTGACTGGGGAGGCCATGGCATGTGCTTTGCATCATTTTCTTGCTCGGCACATTATTCACCAAACACGTGCTATGTAGACGGGGAAGCTGTCATTCTGAGATGATGCTGAGGATTCATCGCCCTGCGTAGCTTGACAACCAGCCGGCCGCCTCTTCCCTGTTTCTTCCCAACACCAATCACCATCATAAACTGGTCCTGTGAGCCAGACTCACCGTCAACCAGGCTATATTTTGTTGTCATGACATGTCGTTTAAGTTAACAAATCATTTTTATTATTGATTAATCTGTTTATATTTGTTTTTGATTATTCGTTTGGTTTTTAGGTATGTCAGAAAATTGTGAAGACAGAAGTTTCCAGTTTGCCTGTTTCATCTTTCCAACAGTCCAAAACACAAAGAGATTACATTTACAATGATATAAAACAAACAAAAAACGCAAATCCAATATCCGCCATTAACTTTTGCATAATTACCAGCTTAAAGTCACTGTCACACGTGCGAAATTAACTGTAAAAATATTTGCCCATTCACTTCCATTCTATGCAAGCAAAGTGTTTCCTTTCGGTTGCAAAGCAAATTTGCATGGCGTAGAGTTCAACTTTGGAGAACTTTGACAGGCGAAGTCGCAGCCTCAACCAATAGCAAAAAAGTATGTGTGGTTGACCCATAGACTGTATATAAAGATGGACGACAGATTCCCAAAAGTGAAGCCAAAACATCTGGATCGCCCCCTGGTGGCTGGCTGCAGTATAGGCCATAAATCCCTCCCCCTCCATGTTAGCGGATGGGACATGGGCCAAACTAAAAAGTCAAAGTACACGTCAAATACATTTTTCCCAAAGATAGTTCCTGTCATTTTAGGTAGTTCTTCTTCTTCTTTTAGGTAATTCTTATCACGCTGATGTACTGTATGTTCCAGTGTTCATTTTTCTGACGAGTTTGGTTTTAATTAGTTATTTGATGCTATAAAAAAGGGGTGAGACGCATGATTGGCAGCTGTGAGTCTCTCTCGCTGACAAGCTGCGGCCGTGCTCGCTATTGGATGACCTTGAGACCGCGACTCTACCGCCTGATCAATACTGCGAAGACTCCGGCTCCAAATGACGTTAAAATGTCAAGATGGCAGCTCGCATATCTGAGATATTTTTGCTTCACTTCTGTACAGTGGGAGGAAGTGGAGACACGTCGTCGATCTTTTTATACAGTCTATGGTTCAAATCACTACATCATTTTCATTGACATGCTGAAATTTGCCTTGCGGGACACAAACGTAGCTAGGGATGCTAGCCTCCTGTAACTGGAATGTATGTGTGTCCTCTCTGTCTGGGTCCTCTTAGAATCACCACCAACTTTTACAGCACTGCTGAAGGAAACATCACTCTGATTTCTATTGGCAAACTCAATTTTGGCTGACCGTCAACCTAGACGGTACTTGACAAGGTTAATGGAACTGAGTGTGCCAAATGTACTTTATATTTTTTCCATTTACTGCAGGAAGTTTTTTTTTTACATTCAGTACTTGACGTCTCGATGTAAAGTAGTTTGTAAATCAAGATGTAACGTCTGGCAAAGTGTTGTGTGAGTCACGGTGGAAGTAGAGGTCCTGTTGAGACTAAGTGGAGCCATGCAGTAGGCGAGAGCGAAGTGGACATTTTTTTCTGAAAAGTTTGGTTTCTAATTAGTTACTTGATGCTATAAACAGGGCGAGACCCCATGATTGACAGCTGTGATTGACAGCTGCTCCGAGTGAAGTAGTCGCGGAGCCGGAGGCTCGGGAATTGCACAAGAGAGAAGATGTAACTTTAACTTTCCATACGTCTTTATAATACAGCGTGTGTCAGTTTGATCATAAATCTAGTTATAGAGATATTATGGTTAATTGTTGTGTCTTTCTAGCTAAACAGCTACCGTGGTAGCTGCTAGGTTGCTCACGCTAGCAAGCGGCGGCCGTGCTTTGCTCATGATTGGTTCAGGCGGGTGTGTGAACATGACCTCGATACCGCGGCTCCAGCCCTTCGATCACTACTGCGCAGACTCTGGCTCCGAATGACGTCAAAATCTTAAGATGGCTGCTCCCGCAACCGGTATATTTTGGCTTCACTTTCATACAGTGGGAGGAAGTGGAGATGCGTCGTCCATCTATATATACAGTCTATAGGTTGACCCCACTCAGCACTGCCCACATTCAGCACGAATATCGCCTTGGCAGGTGACGGTCACTCACCTTCATTCGTGCACGTGTGACCGTGCTCTAATTCTGCTTTGCATAACTTCAGTAGTATCAAGGGTGCTACACTTTTACAGTCCTTTCCCCACTGAATGTATAGCTTATAGTCTATTCATGTTTAGTCTAATATTATGCTTTGTTTTATATTCACAAGGGCCTTTAACCACTAAAGGTCGGAAATGGCGCACGTGTTGCTAACAAATGTCAAATCCTTTTTCGGCTAAACTGAAGGACAAACTTTTTGTGCTCTTCACCACATACATAAACATTATGAGGCGTGTCCCCCTTTGAAGGGCAAAATGGAAGAGGGCAATATGAAAATGCCTCCGCTTGTTTCATCAGACAGGAAAGTGCTAACCTCACCCCTCTGGTTGTGTGGGATGTTTAACAATCAGGTAAAGCATGTTGTAACTTTTGCGTGTTAGAACATGGCTGCTGCTCCGGTGTTACAGAGAAACAGAGGGCCGATCGTGAATATAGATTGCCTGTTGTTATTAGGGTTACTATTAAAATATGTAATATCTACATCTTTCCAGTCTCATAGAGGAGGGCAGATAGTTGTTGCAAGTTCAGCAACACTGTTGGCTAGAAACATGCTGACACACTTACTCATGTGTGGATATACTATGCAAAAATAGAAAGGCGTTGCTTTAATTATGTTCTGGGGTGTTTTATGTCTACTGTAATAATAAGTGTTAAATAAGTGACAAATTAACAAGGTCAAATGTCAAGGCAGGGTGCCTCACCAGTGGGAAAATCTAATTTAATCTTGCCATTTACGAAGGCAGGGGATATGTACAGTATGTAGATATTATTGGACTCCATCAAAGCACTTAACAGCTAAGGTTTCTCAGTTAGTGTGTTTGTGCGTATCAGTAAAGCCAACTGCGATGTATCACAGTCAGAACTTGTCTGCTTGTTCAGAACAGGGTGAGAGATGACTCACCTGATCATATGAGTTTCTTTTCTCATGCTCAGCAGAAGTGTGTCTGTGTTCTTTGCACTACTTCTTCTGCAAAAAAAGTTGAGTTGCATGTTCCCCTGACCATATATTCCACTCTTTCTCCGCGTCCAAAACATTGTTTTGGTTTTAGAACTCTGCAGGTCCACTGTACATGTACCTAGTGGCGTTTGAGATTGGTTTCAGCTGGGTTTCTCACCTAGAGGCCTGTACTATACGAAGCAGGATTTGGGATTATTGAAGTAACTTCAGGGTTAACCCTGCTATGACGGTGGTTCACTTCTTATCGGGGTAGATTGCCATGGTAATTAACCTGCTCCGGAGCAGGTTTATGTTCCAGATAAGAGATTAACTTGTATAAAAGCACCTCCTACTGACCAATCAGAGCTCGGTGCATAGATAGTATGATAATATTACACAAAGACAAAAGAAGTTACAGTCATAATCCAGGCTAAAAGCAACACAGCTTAAACTGACAAAATGCAGGAAGGACAGCTGGCTGTGTGCTGTGGGTGCTTATCACTTTGAATTATGTTTTTATAATCATTTTTTTTAACTTGCTCTCAAGTCTGTTTCACATCACCGGAGTAGGGGACGGAGCTTTAAGAAGAGGGCTGAAATAGTCACACACGCCACAACCTTGTAAAATGCCATAATGTGATTCAGTGTAATCTAATCATCATATACTCTGAAAGCTATTTATATTTCACTGCAAGATCTAGATGACTATGTCTGACTTTTGAGTATTCCGTTAAATCAATAAGTCTGTTAATTTACGCCAAGTTGATAACCACCGTCGTAAGACCGTTTAGCGTGATAGCGGTTGTTAGGGTTAGTTAAGCCAGATAAGGAGAAGATACCCTGGGTATGTTGAACTCACTCCGAAGTACAGGCCTCTGGACTAACAGATGTTTCTCAACTGAGTTTACGTTGTAAGTTCCCAATCATTCCATGTATGGTTATTTGTTCCTAAGAGCGGTGGTTCCCAACCTTTTCCTTAGAGGACCCCTTTTTCCATCATTGAGTAAACTGACGACCCCTGACTAAGTGACTATTTTATGGATATTTCATATTATATTCACTGCATAACAATAACAGTACAGAACAACTAATAAACTGTACAATCACCCCAAGTAATGAAGGCAACAACTGCAGGAAGTTTGTGTAAAACGAAAGATTGTGTAAGATTATTTCCTGTGAATATTGCATCAGATATTCTTCCTGTTATTTTTAGTAACTTTGAATACAATTCTCTGTCTGTATTATGCTTTTTTTTAAAAATATTTTTAACAAATCATACATAATTATAAGGCTTTTTTTTTTTTTTTTTACTAATTCAGTGTTTTCTTCTCCCTGATGCTTGGCCATTGCTCTAGTAGCTCTTTTGTAGTTTTAATTGCGTACTTTTGTAATACAGGATGAGGCTGTTCAGCAGAGAGGAAAGGCTCTGTGGATATAACTTGTGTTCAGGTCTTCACCGTGCTCTTATCCTGTTTATATCTTAAATAATAATCCAAACTTAAAAAAATAACAATTTCATTTAGTTTAAAAAAATGAAGGATATGCTGAGATAGAAAGTTGTCTCACACCCCTTAAAATGAAGAGGGCCTCGCGACCCATCATGAACCTTTGGTGACCCCCAGGTTGGGAACCACTGCCTTAAGGCCCTCCCTGACACACCAAGCCGTCAGTCGGCCGTCGGACAGTTTGGGGCTGTCGGTGAGCATCCATCGGCCTAGTTTTTGTGGTGTGTTCCGGCGGAGCCCGTCGGTGAGAAAAATCACTCTGATTAGCTGTTCAGCTTAAACGAATCAGTGCACGAAAAGAGAAATGGACGTGAGGAAAGCAAGCCAATGAGTAAAGTCAACAGGAAACACAAAGAAGGCTCAGTTTTCATCTTCATCTCATCTGATCAATCTGATACTCTGATATTTTCACAACGACATGGCCATCTTGAATGAAGCTAAGTGGTGAGTGAGAGTGGTGTGAAAATGGTCGACACAAACGCCGCTTTATTTTATGTACGTATCGTAAAAACGGCTTGTTATATCCGCCGTCCTCGGTCTTCCAGGTTCCCTTTTTGAATGACGGATACAGACTACCGCTATCTGCTGGTGTGCAGGGTAATTTCATCTCACGCAGGCGCAGAACGTACGTGGTAGTTGGCCGTCAGCTGTAGTCTTTGCGGTGTGTTCGTGGGCAACTTTTTGGCGGAGACAAAGGCAACGTAAGGCGACACAACTTGTGGCCTTCGTCGCTGCTAGTTCTTTGATGTCCGGTTGGTGTGTCAGGGCCTTTAGAGCTTGCTGTACCTTCACCCCTCTACAACAAAACCCCGGGGATAACATTACCATGACTATCTTGACTCCAAACTTGAGGAAAGTGTGTTACATCAGAGCCACAGACTACAAAACATTAGGGTGTGTCCTATCTATGTCACTATCAGAGTAAAGTCAGTGGCTGCAGTGCAAAGTCAAAGCAAATGCAATAAACAATGGCAGACGACAAGTGAATTATCAGCTCTGGTATTTAGGCTGTTTTTTCTGTGGAATGGGTGCGTGGTCTATTGCCAAACAATAATCCCTCCTGTTATTTTGGATTAAAGTCTTACTGGCGACAGCTCTTACGTTTCGTCCTCGATGTACTTGAGCAGCGTGAGGGCCTTCCTGTGGAGCAGCAGCAGGAACTGGGCCAGATAGGTGCTCCGCAGGGACAGGCCCGGCTTCAGCATGAACACCTGGGTAAGACACAGGATGTCAATTAGTAGTCCGGGCTACGGCTCTGCTGTGAAAAGGCTGCAATAATACACTCCACCCTCCTCTGTGCTAACCTTGAGAGAGAGAAACATACTGCTGTTGTCGCGAGAAAAACTTGTAACTCTGGGAGTACTTTCATAGGGGCGGATGACGGGGTTGTGACCCTTGGGAATAAATTCTACTGTTTTTGTACCTATGGGCTCTAGAGACTGTATCAGTGAGGTGGGAGCACATCATTCAAGTATTTGCTGCAGCCTGATACAGTACAAGGCCTGGTCTGCGTTCAAGAGCACTGTACCGCAGACAAAATATGAAAATGCATCTGACACTTTCAGTATTACACTGCAGTAAAAAACAGCAATATAAAGCCAAAAACAACAACATATCTACATTTTTTGCAGTAACTCCTGAACAAGTATCAGCTGGTTGAATCCTCACTCAGAGCTGACAAACTGTCAGCAGTAATATCACTGCAACAACATTTTGAAATAGAAATGCATGAGACAGAACAGTATATAAACAGGATAGGCAAGAAAAAAAAAACTAGTCTAGACTAGTTCTGACTCCAAAGAGGTTCATGACATAACCAAAAGGGAACAACAACAGTTTCGTTTTAGGTATGTCATTTTCAGGCTTCTGCAATAAGAAGGGGGTACTTGTTAATGGTTAAACAATACTGAGAGGGCCATTGTAGGTAAAAAAGAAACTTTTACGGAGCCGGGGAATATTCCGAGAAAAAAAACAGAATTTCTGAGATTGAAATCGTAAATTTACGCAAAAAAACTTGGATATTTTCCGAGATTAAAAAAGTAAATTTACGAGAAAAAAACTCACAAATGTATTAGAAAAAAGGCTCAAATCAGTATTTTGTTTTCCTCTTAATAGTCCTAATTCAACGCAATATCTCTTCAAAGTCCGGACGATTTTTCTTGGAATATTCCCCCCCATAATTTATTTATTTATTTTTTTGCCTACAATGGCCCTAATATGCCATCATAAATACGCCTCAACTTGGTGTGGAAAAAAACATGTTTATCCACATTCAAATTCAGTCGAAAGCTCTATTGATTGCTTATTTTTTGTTTTACCGACCCTGTTATTGTTACTATTTCAGATAGAACCCATTTACATACCTCTCACAAAACACAGCAGGTACGCCAGAACAATGTTAGAGGGTACATTTTTAGCAATATTTATATTCCTGCTGGCTGTGGGCTAAAAAAAGATATGACTCAGCAACAACCCTACAAAAACCTGCTATTTGATTTAAATGGTAAATAGTGATTTTATCCGAAGCGCTTTACAGTTTCTCTCTCTAATTTTTCTTCTGAATGATGATAATGATAATGATAACAATGCTTATAGTTATGTTATCTATTATGTTCCTATTTTTGTCAATATGCTGCAGGGTTCGTGTTTTCTTTTCTTATTTCTTCTGACTCGGTTGAGAGTTTGTTTTTTTATTGAAACAATAAAGAAATGGAAAAAAAAAAAGTGTTGCTATATTCTTACCTCATCTATGAATGACTTCACCAAAGTGTCTTTATGCATGACGTCTTGAAATATATTCCTAAGAAAAAAGGCATTATGGTTAAGATATGACATTGGCATTTTTTAATGTGAGAGGATTTTTTTTTTTTAAACAGCGTGTGAAAAAAGTGCAAATAAAATAGTGTATTTTATATAATAGAATATTTATGTAACCCACAAACACAACAGATACCGTGCGTGCGTGGCTTACAGGTCAGGTGTGAAGCTCTCATCAGTGTGGATGACTGTATCGGGGGGTATGTCCTCCTCGCTGTCCGTCTTCCAGAGGGCGCTCAGCTCAGACCGCATGTAGCGCCGCTGGTTGTACGTGTGCTCGTGACACGGCGGCATCTGCTTGACCGTGTTGATGTCGACGTCGATGTGCGTGGTCGGGTAGGGAGAGTAGAGCACCTGGCGGAAGGGCAGGACGAAGCTGCCCGTGGAGTCCTGGGAATTAAAAAGAAAAAAAGGGGGGAAACCCACATTGAATAGCTGCCGACCCCTCAGGTGATCTTACAACCTGGTCGGACTAGTCTGCTTAGTGTGCAAGAAATCGGTTCCCTCCACTGCATTCTGTGCCAATGTAAAGAACACAGACACTATGTTTCTTAATGACTTAACTGTACAATAATTCAACTATGCAATACTGTCATTAATACTGTATTTATACTGTATATTCAAAAAATATTCTTATTCATTTCTTGTTTATACCATTCTGACATTTATATTTAACACACTTAATATATACCACTTCTCAGTATTTTGCATTTACTTAGAAGCATTTTGTATTTACTTTTTTGCACCATGGTTATATGCTATATACTGCACGTCTTAATGCAAATAATTGTACATATTTCATATTTTTTATATTCTCTTTTTCTTATTTTAAATTTTTAGTACTTATATTTCTTTAAATATATTTTGATAATATTGTAGCATCATGTTATATACTCCTTTTTCTTATGTTTATACAAGAGCAACTGTAACGCCCCAATTTCCCCCTGAGGATCAGTAAAGAATTTCTGATCTGATTCTTTCTATAAGAGGAAACAACAGCAACAGGAAGTTCCCTGCTGACAAAAAAAGCGAAATTATTTATCAGACCTTCTGACCCGCATATAAATAAAAAAAGAATGAACTTCAAGGTCGCTCTACCAAAAACCTCCTATACGCACGTCATATATGCGCATAGAAGCTTTAATAAATTATTTCACCTCCTGCAAGCAAGCAAGCAGCTTCCAATTTCCTTTCTTGTTGTTTCTCCCTGGGCCTCTTGTTCCCCGCTGCATTTCATGTGGAAATCTATAAGAGGATCCTGCAGGAGCTCTGTGCACCATACTTACTCTTTATGGCTGAACTAACAAGCAACTGCCTGTGTAACATTAAGCCCTCCTGCCTTGTAAAACAGCAGTAAATAATAAGTAATTGTAATAGTGTATTCCACTCACAGTTTTCAACAAGGACAAAACTATACATTTGTAACGTATGTAGCTATGGCAACATCTTATCTTGCACATTGCAGTTGCAGGATGATTAAAAATAGAAACCGTATGAAGACAACACAAAAAAAGCTGCATGCGTAAAAAACTGATCTTAATCTTATGCAGTGTAGTAATAAAAATATCTTATTGCAACAATTTCAAGTCAGAAAAAGAAATTAGGTCAGAACAACATCAAACAAGCAGAGCAGAGCAGAACAATAACCAGGCCTCTAATTCAAATCACAGTGTGTTGTATAATGAGAGGAGAGAACTGGTGGCTACCTTGAGCAGACCCTGAACAAACAGGCCCGTGTCGTATTTGAAAGAAGAGTCAGCCTTGCAGAGGCGGGAGCATTTCCTCTCAGCCGGGGTGAGGAAGAGGCAGAGAGTCCGTACAATCTGTGGAGAAACAGTCAGATTTCAACGCTTTGACAAAAAAAAACTGAGAAAATAACTGGCTTTGATTCAGTTGCTTCCAAGTGAAGAAGAGCAGCTCAAACTTAGACATAATTGCAACTATTTGCCATTTGACGGGGTGTGCAAACCAAACTTACAGGGCCGGCTCTAGCCCTTTTGGTGCCCTGGGTGAAATTCCAATGCGGAGCCCCCGCCCCCAGGTTTTAAGACAAAAATTAAGATTTTTATTTGCATATATAACTGTATTTATTATAATATAAATAAATAATTGGGCCCTGATATTGTTGGCTTAGAAGTGTTTAGTCAGTTTCACCACAATTTACACTTTTATTAACAAATAAGTGCGGCCGGGCAGATGAAAAAGTGTGAGAAAGAGAGTTACGTGGTGAAAAGTGTACTTCTTTCTTTCTTTCTTTGTTCATTTGTTACCTCAATGCAGAAAATGAGGAAGGGATTTATTCAAGGAGCTACAGTACATCTCAGCACAAAATGTACTAAAGTAGCCACATTTTGGTTATAGACCTTAATCTGACATTAGGCTTGGGGCTTGTTGTTAGATACAAATAAAAGTCTTGATTTAATTGGTGCTCAGTTCAGGCCTCAAGTCAATAAAAGTACAAATTAAGTCTGTGTAGCCCTTTGATATTCATTGGGCAAACTGTTTGTGGCTGTTTTCTGCTGTAAATCTCGAAAACAAACAGTGCATGGTGAGCAATATCAGTTTTCTCGGTTAGCACGTCCAAATTTTTCTTCGTTTGATTCCAATATCTGCGAATTTGGAGTAGCTGATACGTTTTCTCATATGACTTCTAGCATTTTGGAAACAGTTGCAGCAGTGACTGCGCTGCCAAGCCCAGACAGACACTCAAAATACCGACCCAAGCAGTTACAGAGACTGAAAAAGTGCATGAGGGGCTCATTAAACTCAAAACAACAGCACTTCAAAACAACTTAAATTATGTAGATGCATTGCTTTTGTCTGTGTGCAGCCACTAATACGGTGCATTTACCTTATTTACTTTCTCTGGGTTGCTTCCAACCACTATTGAACAGCCGCAAGTCTGCAGATGAGAGCTGATGGCCCTGAACCACAGAGACAAAGACATGCAAATTAGAGTCAATTAGCTTCATTAGCATAGTTCTAATCATCAATGACAGCTTTCAGGAATAATGATTGAGACAAGAGGAAGTGGGTCCGAGAAACATTCATGAGGCTTTACATAGAAGGGGCAGTGGAGAGTTAACTCTGCCCAGTAATCATTGCATTTACCTTTTAACTTATGTAGTTTGGTTAATATTCTAATATTCTTATATTAATATTCTATAATATACTTTTAGAATATATTCTCAGGTAAATAGTCCAATTTTTCATCTTCAGTCATCATTTAATGGTCACAAAAAATACTAACTATTTTGCCTAATTAGTTTTAAACTTCATCTTACATTACCTCAAATATACAACTAATCGGTATGGAAGCCCTGAGATGTAGGTGCGTAAAAAAAAAATTCTGGTGATCTATTTTCTAAGTCTGATCTAAATTGTTTTCTCTCCTGTGTTTATGATTTAAGAACAGGTGAAAAAAAATGCTTTGTCAGGAAAATCTTTCTAAGTTCCTTAATGTTTTTTCATCGGTGAAACAGGTGGAAAGTTTTTTCTGATTTTTTTTTTTATCATGTTATTGTTTGTTGTTTTAATTTCTCCATGCTCTCTACAACACAAGGTACATATATTGTGTGTTAGCAAGTTATGTAGATTAAAACTCACCTGACAAAAAAAAAATGATCACCTGCCAAAACTTTTTTTCCCCAAATGTTTTCACAGATTAAAAAAAACACGTAGAAAAATAATCCTGGCAAAACTTTTTTTCCCACCTGTTTCACTGATGAAAAAAAAAATTAAGGAACTTAGAAATATTATACTGCAAAACCTCATTTTCAAAATGGATCACCAGAATTTTTTTCTGTACGGAAGCCCTGAGAGCCAAGTGAGGGAAAAAAATTATTTAGTGATCTATTCTCTAAGTCTGATCTAAATTGTTTTCTATCCTGTATTTATTACTTAAGATCAGGTGAAAAAAAACTTTGGGTCTTTCATCTTTGAAATAGATGGAAAGTTGTTCAGGTGTAATTTTTTTTTTTTCAGTATCAGTATTAGAACTAAAAGCATTCATGTTTTTTTTCCAGAGTTAAATTTCTCCATGCACTTTAAACACAATGTACTTATACTGTATTTTGTGTAAACAAATTATGTAAATTAAATCTCACCTGGAAGAAAACATGAATGCTTTTAGTCCTATTTAGAACATGTGGTAGTGGTGCACTTCAGCCTCTTGTGGCAACTTTAACAGACTTAAAAAAATTAATCCGTCAAAAAAAATGATTCCCACCTGCAAAACTTTTTTCACAGATGTAAAAAAAAAAGTAACTTTGAAATATTATCCTGGCAAAACCTTTTTTCACCTGTTCTTAAGTCATAAACACAGGAGAGAAAACAATTTAGCTCAGATTTAGAAAATGGATCACAAGAATTTTTTTTCTCACTTGCCTCTCCGGGCTTCCGTAAGTCTGTTATTCTCTTATTAAAAATCTCCCTCAGCTATAAATATCCTTAAGAATCAAGTAAATAAATTCCAGTGCACAGATGCTTTGTCATCACCACAGGATGCCAAGCTAATCCCGTTCAACTCTGAGCAATTGGGAGCTTCATCGCTGGGATGGACTTTCTGGACTCTCAACACTAACAGCGATTTAGCTTTGGTCCTTTCTCTGGAGGAAACTTCGGCTAAGTGGAGAGCCATTACTCATCACTGGAAGGTTGATGGGTGTTAAACGGGCATTGTTCATCATCTGTCCTCCATTTGCCTGTACGGGAGGGTGCTTACTTGTGGAGGAAATCCTCTCGGCAGCTGTCCCCGATGTCATCATCATTTAGCACGGTGTCTTTTATCTACTCGGCGGGAGCGAAACAAAGGGGTCATTTTTAAAAGATTGGTCTCAACAAAGACAAAAGTGCTGATGGGCACATTTTGCAGGCACTGCGATGAAAATAAGATGCAAAACCACCATTGTGTAACAATGTAGGAAACAGCAAGAAAGATTCCAGGGAGCTTCTTTTGTGCTAGTTTTTTTTGTTTCATTTGCATATTAGAGGGGAGCAAATGTGTTGAATCGCACTGGGTGGTAATCTAGGCAGAGAATCCGGATAATTCAAACATCTTGGAAATAGAAACTATGTGAACAAGTGAAATAAGGGGAAAAAAAAAGAAGAAGAAATTTACCAAAGATGGAGACATTTTTTTTTCTTTTTCAAAAAGTCATATGTGATCGTATTCAATAGAAACTCTGCCATCAACAAGAAAATGATTCACAGATCTATAGTGTGTTTCCCCAAATCTTTACATTCCTGTTGCTGTCATGTTAACAATTATTCAATCGTTATGGTTTCTTCTAGTTCTTTTGTCGTTCATTGTTCAAGATTCGAAGTATGACTTGTTAATGTGAATGTGTGTATGAGTGTGCTGCTCACATCGATATCTTCTGGCACACTGTGTGTCTTCATAGAGGCCAACAGCTCCATGATAGGGACGATCTCCAAGCTCAGCACCGAGATGATGTTGTAGCCCTGAAGTTGAAGGAAAGTGGTAACGGTCAACTCAAGAAGTTCATTTCAGAAACATTCATTTTTACCAGACGGACTTGACAGTTTTTGACACTTAAACCTGCAGTTGGCAGAATATTTTTGGCATCATTGGGCAAAAATTTCCATAATGACCTTTCAGCATATTGTAATTCAAGTGTTCTGAGAGAAAACTAGACTTCTGCACCTCCTCATGGCTCTGTTTTCAGGCTTTAAAAAAATCTAGCCCATGACGGAAGACTTTGGCCAATCACAGGTCACTTCAGAGAGAGAATGTTCCTACTGAGCGTTCCTATTGGCCGTGCTCGGGCTGGTGGGCGGTGCTTGGTATTTCCTCAACGGATCTCAACATGAATGCCGGGTCACAAACTTTCTCATTTTACAGCTAAACAGTACACTACAAGATGTTTCTGAAAACATTTAAGGTGAGAAATAGGCATTACAGTAACAGAATATTGATTCATATTTGATCGGCGCTGCCTAGTTTGACCGTTTGATCGGAGTTCGCAAGTGACTGACAGCTGCTCAGAGCTGCAGCTCGATTGCAGACTCCAGCTTGGCTCTGATTGGTTGTTTTCCTCCGGTCTGTGAAATCTTGCAGATGCTGCTAGGAGCACCAGAGGACACAGAGGCACATGATTTTTTTCCGATTACCTGTCTCATGCATTATTGTCAGGATATAGTGACCGTTTTATAAAAATAACTTTGTTTTGTTAATTACATTTGTTCCATTTCTACCCACTGCAACTTTAATGGTTAGGGGTGTAAGAAAAAAATCAAGTATCGCAATATCATGTTTTGTGATACTGTATCGATTTTTAATTAATAGTTTACACGCAATGATTAACTCAGTTAATACTTGATTTCACTGGTAAGGAGGCGCACCCTCTCTGTGTATGTGCCCTCTCGAAGTAGTGCAATGTTGATGTTACAGGGACTGTGATAAATGTAAATGCAGATACCACTGTTCTGATTTTTACTAAACTAACTTTCTAAAATTTGTTTTTTAAAAATCGGAATATATATCACATTGCTTACAGTATCGCAATATATCTCAAAAATATTGAATCGTAATGACTGTATCATGATACGTATCGTATCGCCAGATTCTTGACAATACACAGCCCTATTAATGGAACAGAATCAGAACAGATACATAGTACCACATACATTTTGGTCAACGCCAAAAAAGCACTGATGATCGATATCCATCCAGCCCTAAGGCCAGTGAGCAGTATTTGTCAGCAATGACTACTCTGATATACTGTATGTCTTCAAAGCAAGACAAGACGACTGACAGAGCACCAAAAGACCGACCTGTGGCTGCATCAGGCAAAATAAAAAAACCTACTAAAATATTTACTATGTCAGGGAGAACAGTCTGACAAGAGAAAAACCATTCAGAACATAAGACATTGATAAATAGGCATACTACTGGTTGACATTCAACCTTGTAGACCTATTTTTACAGCAGTGTCTGCAATGCTGATATATTTTTAGTGTTGTGCGTCACGTTATTTTGTCGACCCCTATTATTACCTCCTCACTAGCTCTCTCTGTAGGAGCTCTCAAACCTAATTAGCTAATTTAGTCCTCTGTGCTGGAAGACTGCAACTTTATTATTCTGCCAATGTTGTTGTTGCAATCCCAATTGGGTAAAAGAGAGGTGATAGATTTACTTAATATCCATTTCAGATCAGGAAGATCAGGACCTAAGGATAGATCAGGTTCTAAAGTAAGTTTATGGGTGTAAAGGGTAATAATTTGCCTATACTCCTGTGTCCTAGAAGTCAAGGGATCAGCAAGAATAGCAGCGTACCTTCTGCATCCAAATGCGTCCCTTGCGGATAACGTGCTTTAGTCTCTCCACGCAGATGGTGTGCAGAGGCAGGTAGAAGGCCAGCTCTGTCTGAGGCAGGATAATGGACAAGGCACATGTGTTCTTGTCCCCCTTCAGCTCGCCATCAAAGATGAGCGACACAATGATGACGCCCTTTTCCGCCAGGACGAAGAACTTCACGTCCACGGCGCCACACTCGGCGCTACGCAGGATCTCCCCGTTGAGTGTGTGATTGGCCAAAAACGTGACCTCTCCATCGCTGAGGAACATCAGCTGGTCTCCCTTCGGCGTCCAGATGTGGCGCACCCGTGGGCCCAGGATGTTGTCCCAGTAGGCAAAGGTGGCAGCCAGCAGCGGGCATTCTCCCTCTATGGCTACCTCAGACTTCGCCACGGCTGGCGACTGGGGTGGACAGCCAGAGGACATCAGAAAGGCTCGGAAATGTCACCTTCTTCCCAAGTGTCCCGAGTGAATGCTAATAAACCTACATGATAAACACAGGAAACAACAGTCATCAGTTCTTAAAGTAAAGTAGAACCTAATTCAATTATAAAGGTCTTGAAAGCAATTCATCTGATTTACCACTTTTAATTGCAAAAATGATCAGAAATACCTGTTTTCTGCTCACATAGTAGCTACAAAGAATCATTTCATAAGTGGAAATGAAAGTGATTTATTGAGGAAGTTGTTTAAGTCAGCTGATACTGGTTAGATCCAGCCAAAAGCAGCTTCTCTCTTCACAATGTCATGTTTGACAAACATGAAAAGCTGAATGTTTTCTGCAAGGATCAAGGTTTCACCAGACTCCTCTTAAAAGAAGTATCAATATCATGCTTAATTGATTTTCTGGCAAAAAATACATCAGTAAAATGCTTAACCAAAAGCCAGTGCCAGTCTTTATGGACTTCTGTGGAATTCGGCATTGATATTTAATATACTCTCACTTTATTTCAGAACAATTTCTCTTTTTTACTTTACACTATAGCTTTTCCATAAGGTGACAAAGGAGGACGGTCTGCAGGACAGATAATAATGCACATAGTGCACTTTCATAGACTAAGCTACTGGAGTTACCCTGCACTATACTCATTATTAACAGTCTCTTCTGCACTATATTCACTTTTTTTAATAGTCCTGTATCACAGCTGTTATCCTGCACTATATTCAGTTTTAACAGTTTTCTTCATCTCCTTGTATTTTTATATCTGGTATATTTTTTTGAACTTTGTACTTTGCACTACTAACTTTTTTACTGCCTTTTTACTAACATGTTTTGTACTATGGAACTGTGATGCTGGAAACTTGAATTTCCCTTGGGATCAATAAAGTTACTATCTATCTATCTATCTATAGTATATATCTATAGTATCTATCTATCTATCTATCTATCTATAGTATCTATCTATCTATCTATCTATCTATCTATCTCTCTACCTATCTATTTATAGCATCTATTTATCTCTCTACCTATCTATCTATAGTATCTATCTATCTATAGTATCTATCTATCTATCTATCTTATACTTTGAAGCTTGAGGGATAAGTATAGGTAGGATATATTAGACATACAGCGTCACGTATAAGGCTAAATAAGAAACACAGTTGCTATTTCATTGATTAAATGAATGCCGAATTGACCAGCAGCTTCTGTTAATTCAAGTTGTGTAGCTGTTGTGTTGCCAGGTAACTCTGTATGTCTGCAGCAAGCAATATGACTTTAAATTGACAGCTTTCTCAAGCGAATCTGGTGTTGATTTGCATGTTTCACGTTACACAGGTAAGAAAACTCCTCAGATTTACGTATTGTAAACACAAATGACAGTCTAGTTGGGGTAGTTATAACATATAGTATCGGTAAGCAGTAAGGAACCAAATAACTTTAATGTTTCACCAGTCAGTAATTTGTAGCATGCTAACAGGGTTGTGACAAGGCCTATGAAAGGAGGTTAGGACACGGGTCTTGGGTTTGGGTATGACGCATGCACAGTGTAACTCAAACTGCGGTCAGATTCTATTGCGCATGTACAATACCCAATAGAGGTGTGACGTATTGATGACGCGTGTCCTAACCTCCTTCTATAGGCCTTGGGTTGTGATTGAAACTAGCCCAGCTAAGCTAACACTGACAAATCACACAGAGGAATGATATATCACCATGACTTACTTGTTCCGCCTTCTTGGTGCTAACTCCACACAGCAGCGTTTCTAGAGGAATAATTTCAGATATTGCTGAAGAGTCATCATTACATGTATTTCTGTTATTGGCATATAGCAGGTAACACTTGAATTAGTCTGCTGCACTGTTGTTGTCTCTCAACAACATACTTCCTGATACGTCACGCTACGTCACCCATTGATAGAGATGCACAGCGACCTCTAGCGAGCGAGGCGTGACAGTGGACAGTGAGTCAATGATGTCATTTTTATTCCACCTGCAGAAAAATAGAAAACATTTTTTATTTGTTTTTTTTATTTATTTGCACATATATAAAACTGCACAAAAATCCAGTCAATAAAACAAAAAAAAGAAATGTGTCAGGAGAGGTCAAGAAGCCACATGGTTATTTATACAAAGGACCTCCCATCAAACCCAGGAGAAAAAAACAAACAAACAAACAATAACAAAAAAGGAAGAAAGAGCTAAACTAACATAATTTAAAAAATACAACAAAAGTTAAACAACAACAAGAAGTACACAAAATGTGCAGAAAAACCTAACCAAACATTTGAAAACAATCCAATAAAAACAATGAAATACATACAAAAAACAGTATAGAAAAAAAAAGACGACATCATGAATTAAATGTGATGATAATTTCCTTTTAAAATGTTCTAAGGATAACAAGCTCTTGATAACATGTATGTTGGTGTCCCATTTAAATTAATTTACAGTCTGGTCATATGAATGAATGTACCTGCGGGCAAAACAGGCTTTTAATTTCATCCTCTGAGGGTACTGAGTCCAAATTAATAGCAACCCACTTCAGTCCTGGAGAACTATTGCTTTTTTCTTCTCCCCTTCAATCATACCACTGTAAATTACATTCCTTGCCATAAGTACCTGGCTGCAGACCTCCTCCAGGGGAGCCTTAAATGTGTCAATAGCCAAGATGTTTAACATGATTGTGTAATAATTTCCTTGAGGATATATGTAATACTTTAAAATTTACAGGATTTTTAAGCACCCTTAAGTGTGTGCAACATGAAGCAGTTATCCAGTGAGCCCCTCCCATTACAGAAACTTGGCTGAGGATACCTTCACACCTATTCTCAGCACTGTATATTTATCAACACTGTATACACAGTTTACACCTCATTCATGGTATTAATCCCAATGGTCTCAGTAAGACACTAATGGGAAGGTTGACGCTGTTGGCTCTAAAAGGCTAATCAGAGTGAATGCTCCTGCGAACAGTAAGCCCTAATTACACAACTGCACAGAGTTGAACATTGTATACTCAGTTGTGCCGCCATCTAAGACACTTTTGGTGGTGTCCTGTCATTTCAGGACATATGCTTATTCGTTTTCTTGCCTGACAACAAAATTCTACTGGCCAAGAAATAATCCGGCACATTAGCCCTCTATAAAAAAAAAAGAAGCAGTCACTAACGTAACTTCCAAAACAAAATAGGTCTTCTGGTTGAAAGTCCTGCCTTTGTAGGACCCATCCACCTCCCCTCCTGCCAGCCAAAAGCAATCGTTCTCACTCGTTTATTCTACGTCACTAGCTCTGAGCGTAGCATATTCACGTGGATGTTTTTACATTACAGTCAGTACAGACCTGCAAATTCAATTCAATTCTATTCAATACAACTTTATTAATCCACAAAGGCAATTCGATTTTGGACAAGTAAAAACAGACAGGAAACAGATATATGCAAAGACAGACATGCACAAGCAAAGGAGCTGTTTTTGGCTATGTTGGAATGATGGCGCATTTTTTTTTTTTTAAACAATATGAAATAAATAAATCATAATAAAATAACAATAAAAATAGATGAATAAAAAAATAGTCCACATGGCAGATAGGCACATTTTAAAAAAGCAAGAATGGCGTTCTTATCACACGCTTTTGCCTTGCACATTATCGTGTATTTCAAATGACTTTTCGAGCTTTAGAAGTGCTGGTAGGTGGATTTGGTTACTTTCGGACAGAGCCAGGCTAGCTATTTCTCCCCGTTTTCAGTCTTTATGCTAAGCTACCAAGCTGCTGGTTGTAGCTATATATATTTAACAGACAGACATGAAAGTGGTTCTAATCTTCTCATTCAACTCTCACAAAGAAAGAGAATAAGTGAATTATTCCTTCAAATCATTTTTGCTGCCATTGAAGTGATATTGATGGAGTATATAAACACATGAGGTGACTGTGTCCTTCAGCTGAACTAATTACATTTTGACAGGAGTTCACAGGAGTGTTGCTGTCTCTGAATATTTAGGACCTATGAGAACTTTCTCTAAATAATATAGAATATTCTTTGACACATTCATATTCTTTCTATCACATCTTTCTGTGCTTCTTTCCGTCTGTCCTTTCCCAATGTGTACATTATCCCCTTTTATTTTGTGGAAATCCCAACATTTTCTTTGTCCTATCAAAGTGTTTGCTCCTTTGCCTGCCCTTTCCTCTATGACTGAATTTCTCTATGAGCCACATCATGAACTTAGTCCTTTTGTTCTACAGAGCTCAGCAGCGGCAGAAGACAATGTGAGGACGGTCAGCCAGCCAGTCAGCTGAAAAAAGTTGGCTCCTGCTGAAGTTTGCAAGGTCGCTGACCGTCAATAG
>CAKAOI010026072.1:0-47357 GCA_916701655.1 Sebastiscus albofasciatus | reverse complement strand
GTGAGTAAGCAGTAAATATTTGTTGATGGGCTTGAATGTGTTGAGGGAATATTGATTTAAATGCTTGACTGCAAAGTCTAGCCTGATGGTAAATCCCAAGGACACTTTTCTTCGCTGTCCACCACTTTTCAGTCTGTGTAGCTTACTTTTTTAGACCTTGATGCACACTCCCTCCCGCCCCACCACTCTAGTTTGCAGTCAGTCCTTGGCTACAGTTTCCATCCCTCTAATGCCAGAACGTTCAAGGTTCAGTAAACATATTTATGTCATACTTTATAATGTCTGTCCCTCTTCCCTTTCCTGCTTCCCTCCAGAGTAACTAGAGATCAGAAAATGCAGGCTGCCTCTCCCTGTACCTTTCCTTAACTCCCATGTAATTGTTCCATTCTATCAAGTCCCATTTGCTCTCTCTTATCTCTACCTCCCCCTCACCATCTTCAGAGCTGTATTTTCTCCCTTCCTTGCCTGTGGTTTCCTGCACAAGCCCTCTTAATTTTCCATCACTAATGCCACACAGTGTAAGGTCCAGTAAACATGAGAACAATGCTGTTCCTTGAGAGCAAAGTGCTAATCTATCCACATGTTGTCAGTTGACCCATTGCATTGTGCTCTTTCTAATAGCTCTGCTGTGTTTGTAAGGTGGGTCTGTTTTAAGTGTGTATGATGGACAGGTTCCACCCCAAACTTTGGCGTTATTAATGGCAGATGGCCATGTTAGAGGAATCATCCAACCAGCATATTTTAACCCAAGCCGTGCTGCCTCAGCCAAAGAAAACACCAAACTAGGAATCTTCGGTTAGATACAGTAAATGCTGCTTCACTTTTGTGACTTAAGAATATGGCATTCATCCCTCCTTGTCTTTTAGTGTTTTGGTGAAAAAGAGTCATTTTTTTTCCAACTCCCAAGAACATAAATCCAAAGTTTAAATGTTTTGCAGCAGTCTGTGGTAGTGCTACTTCTTCTGCCTGATCTATTGGATGGAATCACTTGAGAGTTTTGAGACACGACTGAGGAGAGAAAAAACAGGAACAAGAGAAAGGTTTTCTTTAATCTTTGCTGGGCAGATTCTATCTAATTCCTAGGAATAAACTCAAAGCTCCACTGTGCAAGGCTCCTGTAAATAGACATTTGTTTTGGCAAAAGTCACAGAGGGTAAATGGTCGTGTCTAGAAAGTAACCCACAAATCGCTAAATCAGATCTGAGATCTGCAAAAACTTGCAAAAACTCTTGCGAGACCTGCTGCCTGACGACCTATCCCAACCTTAACTATTCGAGGTCAATACCAAACCTTAACTATTAGAGATGAATGCCTAACCGTAACTACTGGAGATTAATGCCTAACCTTAACCATTCAAGATCAATGCCTAACCTTAACTATTGAAGGTCAATGCCTAACCTTAACCATTTGAGATCAATGCCTAACCTTAACTATTGGAGGTCAATGCCTAACCTTAACCATTCGAGGTCAATGCCTAACCTTAACCATTCAAGATCAATGCCTAACCATAACTATTCGAGGTCAATGCCTAACCTTAACTATTGGAGGTCAATGCCTAACCTTAACTATTGGAGGTCAATGCCTAACCTTAACTATTGGAGATCAATGCCTAACCTTAACTATTGGAGGTCAATGCCTAAACTTAACCATTCAAGATCAATGCCTAACCTCAACCATTCAAGGTCAATACCAAACCTTAACTATTGGAGATCAATGCCTAACCTTAACCATTCAAGGTCAATGCCTAACCTTAACTATTCGAGATCAATGCCTAACCATAATCTCACAAGAGTTTCCCCGGTTTGCTGGCTCCCTTCTAGACACGATCAGGGTAAATAATAAGAAAAGCAATGAAACCATGTCGATTCAACTTATTTTCCCAAGTGAAATTCTAGTTTCTGAAATGGTCACTTTTCCACTCAACATGAAATGAATCTGAACCGTCTTCTCAATGAAGTGCTCTGTCTAAAAACAGCCAGACTCACAAACATTAGATGTTTTTTTTTTCCCCTGATGCAAAAGAACCAAACCCCAGTGAAACCAGTGTCGGCACAATTGAACTCACTCCTCAGCCTATCAATGTATGCCAAACTCCCTCTGGAAGCCACTGGGATCTGTCAGGGCCTGATATTACCACAAGCCACTTTCCTTCAGCAGCTGGTGGAGGTCTTTCTGAAGCTAAATGTGAAAACCACATTTTCATCCAGTGAAAACATGTCCATAGCGGGCTACGACGCCCTTAAGGTACCTGCGCGGTGGTTCAGAACGAAATTCTTATCTTCGCATAGCCTAGTTACTGAAAAATAATGCTGTAAAACAGCCACCACATTACGCCAAAATAACTACCAATAGTAGACTAATGATGTCAAGGACCGCTATGGGCTGCTCAAATTTCAACACTCTTTCTTTCCGTTGTGTGTGAGCGAGGGTGTGTGTGTGTGTGATCGCAAGCCTATTTTGTGACTCATCCCAACCAGTCACCTTTCTACTGTAACTCTTCCAACAAGAACCAGAATAGACAAGGGAATGTAGCCATGGATATTGTCACCAGGATGCACCCATAACGCAAGTATTCCCACATGCACAAAGATGCAAAACAACAGTGACGACCCAAATGCACAATTTGAACTTGAAAATGAAATGGCTCCTATTTTTGTAGATTTAGCAAATCCACACCGGAACCACAACCAGAGTAATTAAACATAATTGCAGAAACAGAACATGCTTAAATTCCTGGGTGAAAAACATTCCTTCCAAGTCGACGGTAATAATAACGAGGTCAAGGGTGAGAGCCAAGGTATCCCGACCAAAGTCAAACAATAGCTGTGCCTGGAAGCACTGGGGGAAAGGACAATTGGAAACAGGACTGCTGAGGAAAGGCAGAGGAAGAAGGGGTTTATTCTTTCCATGAGCAAATCCAGAGTTGATGATAAAAATAAAAAAAAGGAACTCATAGTAAAATGAGGTGTGTGCAATCCAACTCAAAAGGGCTCTCTTTTAGCCTGGCCTCCCTGTGGCAGCATAATCCCACATGGTGAGTCACTCACACTCTGGCATGCCACTGCACATTCAGTCGGCTTTACATGAGAAGAAGCAAAGACAGTGAGACGGGAGGAGGACAGAGATTGAAAGAGTGAGGGGGGGAGGGAGGGAGGAGGAAAGGGCAGAAGTCAGGAGGCTTAAATACAGGGTAAAACTAACAGATGGGCACAAACGGAGACGTTTAGAGTTAAAAATGCAGAAAAACAAGCTGATAAAAATACACACAAACATCTCTGGATTGTCAAATTAAAGTCTATTCAGTCACACACACATACACACACACTGTTTTGCTGTCCGGTGACATAACTAATTATTACAGGATGTCCTGTTCATGAGGACAGGTCGTTAGAGTTTATGTCATAAATTAAAGATTAACAAAGACTGATCTATAATTTAGCCCACCGCCTGCACAATTTGTTCATCAGTGTGTGTGTGTCTGTGTGTGTGTGTGTACCTGCGCTCAAGTAATGATGAGAAGGAAATGATGGCAAGTTGAGTGATTAGCTAACCTAAGTGATACAGTGTGTGTGAGAGTATGGACTCTGGAGTGTGTGTGCAAAGTGCGCATACGTGCGCACTAAATCAACATCAACGGAGGGAGGTCAAGCCAGGATGGTGGGGCGAATTACAATGGCTCTGGTGTTTACCCAGGTCACCATGGCAACCGCTGCACACTGTCCGTCTGACCTTTCCAGGCGATAACAACACTGCTGACTGACATGTTTGTGTTGTGTTTCCATATGCGCAGCTCCTCGCTACGAGCCTGGCTCCCTGTGTGTTTGTGGACGCACGTGTCTTTCTCCATATGTAGAGAACCTCCTGAATATTTATAAATATTGTTTCAGAGGCATAAATATGATAAAAAATGTATTCCATTACATTTATTTTTTTAATTTTACTAGCAACTGTGGTGCCAGTGGTATTGGGATTGTCTGTCTGTTTAAACCAGATCAATCTGATTTCTTTCAAATCATGTAGTTATAAGGTTGTGTGAGGATTAAACGGCTGCCATCCCCCCTTATGGTCCCTCAATATTCAGGAATTTATTGAGGTTTAATACTAATATTGAACAGGTGAAAATGAGGACAACGATAAAGTAAATCATTCAAAAACCAAGCTGAAAGATTAAGTTAAATATTAAACTACCTTACTAGATTTTAGCACTTACACTTTTGGTTTATGTGACTAGTTGAAAAGGAAACTTAAAAACACAAAGAAACCTATTTCTAACCATTTTCATCTCCACATCCAAATTACCCTTCAACTTTTTCAGGTTTTTCTCTGGTGGACTATCTCCGGTTCTGAAAAGTTAAGCCAATGAGGAAGAGCCTTAAACTTGCGACACCTCTGGTTGCAAAAAGAAGTCTGATTGTAGAAAGGTTTATAAGAAAATGAGCCTACTTCTCACTTGATTTATTACCTCAGTAAACATTGTAAACACGAGTTTATGGTCTCAATCGTTAGTTTCAAGTCTTCTTCAATACAGCCTGATGTTCATTTAGTAAATTATGGTCCCATTTAGAGTCAAATAGACCATAAATCAGGTAATGCTTTATGGCGTGGCTACCTTGTGATTGACAGGTCACTACTACAGCGTTGTCCGGTCTGGGTGTTGTCCGCATTTTCGGATTAGAACTTTAACCCTCTCACAGTGTGTTATCAGTTCATGTTAAATGTAACATTTTGGTCGCCTAAAAGTGTCTTATTCAACATTCGGTTGTATATAGCTCCACCCTCTCGTGTCACTTCTGGTTGCAAAAAAACAAGATGGCGACGGCCAAAAACCAAGATGGCAAGGGCCAAAATGCCGAACTCCAGGTTTCAAAACGTCAGTCCACAAACCAATGGATGACGTCACGGTGACTACATCCACTTCTTCTATATAGTCTATGGTTTTCTCCTTAGTTTTACTTTCTATTACTTGAGGCATACTGTATGAGAACAAAAAAAAGTCTGGGTGAAAATATGTTAAAAGTGATAAGCCTTAATTATATACCACAGATGGTGGTAGATGAAAATACTGTACCTCCCACCATTTTCTGTCTCTCTTTCTGCCTCCACTGTCGTTCTCTATCTTTCTATCTCTTTCATAGCCTGTTTCCTCGATGATACTGAACGCCAATATCCGTTTGACTGTTGCGAATTACATTTTTTTGAGTGTGCTATTTTAATTCTGTTTGCCCTTCACCTCTTTCCCTCTTTATGCCTCATTGAGACGTTTAACTTTGCTCTTGACTACGTACTTATTGGCTCACGAGAAAGGTGTTAACGTGAAAAATTGCCACGCAATATTTGATTTTGTCCAAACCCTAACGTATGTGTCCATTTGTCCAGGAGAATTCACATTATCAACTTCTATTTATTTATTTGATCAAAGTCAAATATTTTAGCATCTTCTTTTTCTTAATTCTCTTTTTCTTTAGCTACATATGTACCATTGGAAGAATTACATATGAAGAAAGTCTTGTCAGGCTCTGATGTAATATAAGTTGTCAGAAGGTCCGATGTGTCCATGAGCCTGTTCACTTTGCAGGATAATCTGATGAACACTTTGGCCTCATGGTTGGTCAGACTATGTGGCTCTCTGAGGACCAATTGAGGCCCCACCAGATTTTATCTTTTTCTTACAAATTCTTACATTTGGTTGGTTCAGGCCGGCTAAGCACATGCAGTGTAAGGAGAGAGATCCTAGTAACTAATGAGAGCTTAAATCAAAGTGGTGGAAAAAACCCCCACAGAAGACAGAGATAACAGTGACGTACAGAGTGGAAGATAAATGTTATTAGCAACCAGTAGGCAGAGGCAGAGAATGGTTCAATCAGGCTCTGAAATCAAAGTCATCTAATGTGGACAGGTCTCGAGTGCATACAAGATAAGGAAACAGTTGAAGTGGAGAAATGAGACGTTGTGTTCCGGAGGAGGATGAGAAAAGACGATAAGCGTAGGAAATCTGTTACCAAGGAAGCCAAAGCAGTGGTGGGAACATCTGGCCAGACATGGACACGATACAGACACACACACACTTGCAGAGCTTTGATTTAGAAACATATCTGACTCATAATTTGGCCGACAGGTGCCGGATTGAAGGCTTTAATTTGAAATAAATTCACCTGCTTCTCCCAGGCTTATGTGTGAGCGGTACCACGGTTTTGCACTCTGCAGCTTTCACGTTACCGCAGTTTCACAAGCTGGAGAACTAGGGTGGCCTTCAAAAGCACAAAAGGCTCTCTCTAGTGTTTGGTTTGTCTGTTCTGGGCTACTGTAGAAACATGGCGGTGCAACATGGCGGGCTCCGCTCATATGAAGGACTCACTCTAAGCTAATGAAAACAAGATTCTTAGTTTCAGGTGAGTAAACACTAATGAAAACTAGATTAGCCGAAATGTTACACACTATTCCTTTAAGCTATGGTTTAACACTGAAAAGAGAGAAAACAGACCGTACAGAATCCAAACCTTGCCAGAACAATCTAGCGGTGGGGCTGCTGGTCAAGCTGCTATAGGCTTATTTCCAACTTTTGCCCCAAGCCTAAACACACAAGGAGTAATGGCTGCCATGTGCGTACAGAGATAGCACCCAGCCAATCCACAGAACAAGGCCTGAGTGTGCGTTTGTGCGTGCAGAGAGAGAGAGAGAGAGAGAGAGAGAGAGAGAGAGAGAGAGACAGAGATAGAGAGAAAGAGAAAGAGTGAGATTATTATATAGACGTAATTATATGGTAAGCACTCAGAAAATGCCAAACAGCTTTTTGGCTCCTTTCTGAAAGCAGAATTTTCCATCAACCTTCAAAAAGTAAAAATATTACTTTGTGTGTGTGTGTGTGTGTGTGTGTGTGTGTGTGTGTGTGTGTGTGTGTGTGTGTTTTGGCATAAGTATTACAAACCTGTACTATGCTGTGTGCAAGTGGTGTGTGTGTGTGTGTGTGTGTGTGTGTGTGTGTGTGTGTGGTGTGTATGTGCAGCGGCAGTATCTTGGCTTTAGCTCTACAACACTGGAATTTCCTCCAGCTCTGCCGCCAGGGTAAGATGGCTACCACATGCCAGCTATTCACACACATGCAAACACGCACACATACACACACACAAACACAGTTGAATGAAGACCACAATCCGGCTAGCATACAAGTTTGTAATACTGAAGCCAACCTCACATATAAACAAACACGCTGAAATGCATAATGGGGTGAAGGCTGAACTAAAAACACACACACACACACACACACGTTTGCACTCGCATTCACACGCATGTCCCTCAGCCTGTGAGTTAAAACCCACATGGATGTGTACGGGTACATTTGTGGTTTTGATCATACAAGTGCATGTGTACGAATTGAAGAGAAAACTACGCAGAGCATCAAGTGCCACACAAACACACACACACACCAGAAGAGAGTACACAGACCTAAATCATGTGAATCTCTGATTTTGTCCCGATTTGACAGTTCTGTTGTGCAATAGATACCCCCCGCTGGGCTCACAAAAGCTTTTCCAGATTGGTGTTGACAGATCAATAACATACCCGAAAGGCACATGCATCATGCATGTAGCAATCAACATAAATCTGCCAACAACGTTTTTTTCTTTCGCTATTCCTTTCTGTAATTTTTTTTTCTCTTTCAGCACACCCCTTTGAAGGAAGTGTGTTAGTATTTAGATGTGTATGATTCACCTCCATACATTTGAGGACACGTTTTTTTGGCTTGTGTCATTGTGTGCACAATTCCAAAACCAAATTGCAATATAACAGTTGGTCACAATGATAATAAAAAATGGTAATGACTCTGGCGAGGAACTAACAAGCACCAAAAAAAGAAAAACATTTTAGAAGAACTCTGACTCCAGTGTGTTTTGGGTATGAAGCTGAAAATCAGGATAAATCGTATTGCTATTTCACACTTTGAACAACTTCATTATTGCTTATTCATACTGACTATGGCTGGTTTGATGCACTCTGATTGTATCCATGTTGTTATCAGTTTCACAAGCGTCTTTCATTCCAATATATTGGTCTGATGATTAACCAAAGCTAGTAGGGCTGAAACTATCAGTCGATTACTGATAAATTGATCGCCGGGAAATGAAGCAACAATTTTAATAACTAATTCATCGCTTTGGTCATTTATTAAGAGAAAAAAGACAAATATTCTCTGCCTCCAGTTTCTCAAATATAAGGATCTGCTTTTTTTCCCTCAGTTTTATAGCATTGTAAATTGATATCTTATCTTGTCTTACATGTAACACTTTTAGCACTTACCAGACTGAGCCAATGTTTTGCTAAGGAAACAAGGAAATACGTTGATAACTGATGACCAGCAAAGGTTTAACAGCCAAGCCTGTTGATCATGCAACAGCTGATTTATTTAGTACTCAATTTCCTCTTTCCTCCATCCGGTGACTTATTAAATATAGTTAAAGGGTTATCCCTGACTGAAATATACTGCATGTGATGATGTAGTAGGAAGAGTGAAAGAAAAAGTATAAAAAGTATAAAGTAGACTGCTTGATCCCAACCACAGACAAACTTCAATCCCCTGCGTGCAGCAGGTGTTAGGTGTTTATATTACACTGCTTAGGGAGGGATCTTTGAAAAAAAATAGCACTCTATGCTGGCAGCCAGTGCCATAGTAAACACCATCGTGAGCTAATGCATACCACAGCCACGATTTGAATCTTCTGTCTCTCCCAGCTACAGTGGTACTGAAAAGGGAAGATCTGAAGAAGCTCTGGGGGCTCAAAAACAGTTTAAGATTGGTAAAGCCACACTGCTAACCACAGAGGATTGGTAACTCAATCTCTTGCTGCTAAGGAATCTTTTTGAGGGGACATTATTGCTGTAAAACTGTACCACCTAAGCAAATTTACTACTAAATGAAGTGCTTGATCTATACTAAGCACAAAGGAAACTTTAAAACGCACAGAAAACTATTTCTAACCATTTTTTTCTGACAAATACAACAACTCCACATCCAAATTACCCTTCAGCTAGGGAAGTCATATAAACCGATACTTTGGTACCAAGTCGATGCCATAATTCTGAAAACTTGACGGTACTTGTTTTTCTACAGTACCGCAGGCAGGTGCCGTAGATACCATCAGAGCTCGGGACTAACAGCGTCATGTTAGTCCTGCTATTTATTCCCTGATAATGCTACATTTCAAAGAACAAATCCGTATTGAAATCAGCAGGACGAGAGCTAGTTAACGTTAGCTCCAAGCAGGACTGTGCTGCTTAATGACTGCTAACTGCTAACGTTAACTAGCTCTCGTCCTATAGTAAGCATAGTTCACATGGTGTGAACAGAAATCTGTCATTTTCACAGATTACAGATTACAGAACAAGGTTTGATCTCCAGAACTGATGTAATTTCTGTGATTTAAAGAGAAGCTTTCTTTTTTTTTCCAGTGACGTGTCCAAGTTTTCTTTTGCTTGGTAAACAGCTTCAAAAAAAGTCTGCATTTAAAAATCACTTCTATGAGCTGAGACATTTTGTTCCAGTTTAGTTGCTCTCAACTAAGCACCCCTGCAAAAGAACCTCAGCACCGCAAACAGAGCGGCCAAACAGATGTTCTCCACGACAACTTCTTGGCTGCCAACCTGAGCCATGGCAGACGTTCCTCAAAGGGGTGCAGCGGTACGCACAATTTGTGGTTGAGTAGGTATCACAGTTTTGGGGTCAATCTTTGGAAGCCAGACACTGCTTGAACGCTCCGGGACGAATGACGTGCACCTCAACCTTTCACACACAATGCTTTAAAGGGATAGTTTGGTTGTTTTGAAGTGGGATGTATGAGGTACTTATCCATAGTTAGTTTATTACCTAAAGTAGATGATGGCCGGCAGCAAAACATATTTTAGCCACCTAAAAGAAAGGACCACCTAAAAAAATCAATATCAGTTTAAGTGTACGCTATATTTTCCAACGGAGAACTAAAGCCGTTATCTATACTCTTGCCAAAGCAACCAGACTCCAATGAAAAAAAACAGTAATTTTACTTTGCAGAACACGGAGTTGCTGGTCTACCGCTGCCTCGATCGGTTAGTTTGTTTGTGTTATTGTTTGACTTTGGTTAGTTCGGTTTCACCAAAGTCACACAATAGCTAATGGATCAAGGCAGCGGTAGACCAGCAACCCCCATGTTCTGCGAGGTAAAATTGCAGTTTTTTTCCAATGGAGTCTGGTGGTTGTTACCTTGTCTGACCTTGTCTGACGGCAAGGTAAAGTGGTAAAAATATTCTAAATGTAACGTACACTTAAACTGATGGATTCTTTTAGGTGGGCCTTTCGTTTAAGTGGCTAAAATACGTTTTGCTGCTAGCCCTGTCAACAGCAGTACATTGTTTTGGTTCTGTGTGGTAACTCCTGCCTGTAGACCATCTGTAGGTACTGTAGGTAATACACCTATTATGGTGGCACTTCATACAACCCCTCTTAAAAACAACCAAACTATCTACTACTACCTTTAAATAATATTCTTCAACCTATGCTCCATATCATGCAATCTATGCATGGATGCTTGCATGTGTAATCGTTGTTTCAGCATAACTTCCGCTTTGAGTTTGGGTTGGCTGGCAGTCCTTTTTGAAAGAGCATGAAGTGCAGTTGTTTACTGAGGTGCAGTTAATTAGGAATACGATTGTTAACCAAACCAGCTACAGAAAGCAAAAGTTCTCGTGACATTTTGTTTACAAGCTCTGGTTTTCTTGTAAAGCAAACCTAAATGAACCAAATGCAAAAAGGTGAACCTTTTCCACAAACAAATTCAACTGGAACATGTGATCTCACCTCTCAACATGTTTGGCTGTGTTAAACTATGCTTAACTGTTTGGACTGCGTTCAACTGGAGTCAGCTGGCAGCACCAGAATATTACCGTAAACCGCAGCACTTTATAGCCGTGGTTTGGAAAATTCCATAGCGATAGAGTCCTAGTTAAGACTCCCAGTCATCTGCATGCTGACCTAAACATCTGTCAATGCATCTACCACTGTGCTCTGACGAATCACGCGGCCTACGAGTATGTGATCTCATGTATGTGCTCTTGTATCGTGAGTCTACTTTTAGGCCGTTTGGATTTAGTTTCTGAAATGTAGCAGAACAGTTCAATGCTTCTGGTAGCCAGAGTAAGATGATGGCCCAACAAACATCTGTTCTGTATGAGCCAATGACAGGCTCTTTAAACATACACCCACCTACCCACCCACATCTGCTCTCTGTTATCCAACAAGGCCTTACACAGAGACAGACACAGCCACAGGCGCATACACAGTCACACATACACACATCTTTGCAGTGTGATCAATGACTGGCCCTGCGCAGCCAACCCATCATCAGAAACAGAAAGAGAAACAAGAAGGACGTGGAAAAAATGTTTTTTTGTGACAGTAAACTTAAATTCTTGATATTCTTTTTTGGTTAGTAATGTGGAACTGATTCTGTTACTAAAACAGCTGCATTTGCTTTCTGTGCTAACCAAACAAATAGCTCAATTATAACCGCGATACATAGATCAACCATGTGTCAGTTAACGGCTTGTTGTCGAGAGCCTGGAAAAAAAAGAAGTATATAAGATCCATGAACACACACACACTCACATAAAGGCATATGCTGCTGCTGCTGATAGCTGCACCAAACCCTGTCCAAGTCAATAAGCCAGCGGGTTGGCCAGCCAACAAACTCTGCCCAGTTCTGCTTTGCCACACTTCTCTGATGATCTGCTGTGTGAGTTATGAGCGTGCGTGCGTGCGTGCGTGCGTGCGCAAATGCGCGTCCGCGTACATTGACTGGCGCCACGCTACTGCTGGGAGCAATTATAAAGACATGAAGCAGATAGTCCAAGATTGCTGTTTTATGCAACGCTGAGAAACACACATGCATGAATATACACAAGAATATGATGAACTGAGATTTGGCTTTAGGAGTATCATCATTTGTTCACATTGACACTATGTCATTACAATAAGACAAATGAATTCCAACACTAAGCATCCCAGGGGCTAAGGTAGGGCCTGTCGTGCTCCAACAAACTGTCCATGCAGTGAAGAATAAACACATTTCCCTTTGAGCCCTGAATTTATTCAAAAGATCAAAAATATCACTCCTACAGAGTACTGAGTGTCATAACTCAAATCAGAACACACAGATGTCACACGGATAAATATTCATACAAAAGCTGTTCCTTATAACTTGCCTCATAAACATTCCTCATGTTTAGACTTTTTCTTCAGTATCACGTTTACAATTCCTCTTTACGTCGTCCAAGTCGTAGTGGCAAAAACCCTGATCATATTCATCCCAAAAATACATGAAAATTAGCTCTTTTTTCCCTATTAAAGATGACTTTTTTCACTTTCTTTTAGTGTGTTATATAGTTTTTTGTGCACGTAAAAGGTCTGCAAAGTTACAAAGCCAAAAGTCCACGCCAAAGGGCGTTACTCTTCCCCACAGAAACACTGCTCCTGAACTGCCTGAAACGCCTTGCTTGAAGACCTGCCATTTCTTCCGTAACGTAGTGATGTCACCAAGTCGCACATTTGCATAATACCTGCCTAGCGGCTAGTTTGACACAGCCTCAAACAAAGGTAGTTAGAGCGGAGCTGAAGCAGAGTTTGAAGAGTTTGTTTCGGTTGACCAATCAGAGCAGACTGGACTTTTCGGGAGGGCGGGGCAGGAACTCAAACAAAGCGTTTCAGACAGAGGGTGAATAGAAGTATAAATAAATAGTAAAATAAAGTGGGTTTTTTTTACATTAAAGCATGTAAAATGTTCTAGTAGAAACCCAAAATACAAGTATGCACCTGAAAATAAGTTTAATAGGTCCTCTTTAATACATTTATTATTTCTTATATCCCTAAAACACTGAAATTGTCCTATCTATTCATATATTTGTGGACATACAGGCAGAGAAGCCAACTTTTTTTTTATAAAAGCATGTTTGCATTACTCAAATGCAATAATAGTAATAATAGTGGCATGTCTAGCTAAGCCATGCCGTGGCTATGCCATAAACCTGTTAATAAAAGGAGTGAAAATCGAAAAAATGTTAAGTGTATGTGGGAAAGATGAAAAAAAAAGAGAGATAAAGACGTAACACACAGTGTGGTAGTAAAGTCAAAGACTTATTCTTCACGGCACCATATAGCATGTGAGTTTGTTTGTGTGGGCGAAAGTTCATGTATGTTTGACTTTCACCTACAGATGACCTTTAAGACAGCCGGCAAAGAGCTTTAGCCATGTGTTCAGCAGGAAGGAAATATACTCCCAAACTACACAAACATGTTAGAGAATATATATACACACATACACATACACACACACACACACACACACACACACACACACACACACACACACACACACACACACACACACACAAACAACATAGAAAACCCGCCCACTACCACCCAATTCCACCCACACACACACACACACACACACGACCCCTGTTCGCTAGAGCAGTGAGTCACTCTGCTGGGAACTCCATGCTTTCCCCATTACTACCGACTGGCTGACTGACTGTCCCAACACGCTGGGAGAGAGAGAGGTAGAGAGGTTAGTAGGTAACAGAACGGAGACGAGAGAAAGGGGTAAAGAAGGGAAAAATAGAGACTGATATATATATATATATATAAAAAAAAACTAGTGAGAGTGAGAGAAAAAAAAAAGAGATGAACCAAAAGTGTGTGAAACAGTGAGCGAAAAAGAGGACAGGCAGACAGGGTGACAACAATTGTGTTTAATGTGCCACAATGGTAGTTCAACTACACACAAGGGCAGGGTGACAGATTCCGTTTAACTTCCAGTCACAGCACACTGCAAACCAAAGGAAAAAACAATCCTGAGCGAGTATAAAAATGAGAAAGCCATGCTTTTTTAATTACTACTGTCTGACTGTCTGCTCAAAAATGCTGCTGGAAACGAGACAAAGACGCGAGTAAGACACACACTGAATAACCTTAATGTAATCCACATTTCAATAGAAGTAAACGCCTGTCCTGCTACTCACCAATTTATATAAACACAACATTAACTTAATGTATATACAGTTCATAAAACCATTTACATTAGGATGCTCCAAACTAAACACTATAAGCCTTTCATGGAGCGACAGGAAGTGATGCATTTGAAACAGTATGCTCACTTCAGAGGGAACATTGATACCGATGATATCTAAACATATTTCTCTAAAAAGCCCTTCTTTTATTCAACAAAAGAAGCCAAAGTTCTCAAATGATCCATTTTGTCTCAGTACAAGCAGCTGTACAAGACCCATACCTAAATATAACTTAAATTGCCAAAATTGTGATTGAATCAGGAGCCTTCTGATCAAAGAATAAGTAAATAAGTAGATTATGAATGTGACCAGCTTGTGACAGTTCTCCGTTATCCGGCTACAGACACATTTTGGTCGGTACTGAGAAGATACGGAGGTTCCAAACGCAGCCCTAAAGCCACCATAGATTCCATCACTTAAGTATGTTGGAAAAACACCATAACAATGAGCTTTCACACCAACAATGGAGACAAAAAAAACAAACTAATGAGCTGTTGGGGCCAAAGGAAGCAAACCAAAACCAAATGGAAAAATGGAAACAAATTAAAAAATACTAAATAAAAACAAAAAAGCAAAAAGAAGAAATCCTGCGGATTACCTCCCTTCCATCCCCTTTTAGTACATCTTGAGCTGTTTGGTTTATAGTTTGGGTATGTCACGTGTTTTCCCTTTTCAATTGTGTAAATGCGGAAATAAGCTGTAAGCATGATGAACTTGCATCATTTGACCACAGGGAGTAATTTGCTCCAAATGATGTGTTGTTTCTAAACCCTTCACTCCTCATTTGGGATTTGTTTGTATTTCATTTTTTGCAGATTGAGTAATAGATTTGAAATTGAGAGAGGGACGGGGGGTAGAAAAGACCCACCTAAAAAAAATTATCAAGAGAAAGAAAAAAAAAAATCAGGGAAAAACATTAACAGGAGAAAAAGAAAAAGAAATCAACAAGAAAAAAAGGGAAAAAAACATTAAGAGAGTTAAAAAAAAAAATCAGTGAAAAAATTAACAAGAGAAAAAGAAAAAGAAATCAACAAGAAAAAAAGGGAAAAAAAACATTAAGAGAGTTAAAAAAAAATAAGAGAAAAAATGAAGAAAAAAACATTAACAAGAGAAAAAAAAATGAAAAAAATAACAAGAGAAAACAAAATAAAACAAAAATATTGATAAGTCCTTTTAAATGGGCTAAAATATGCATAAATACTGGACAGACCAGTAGGGGTCACATCTGGATTAACTCAATTAACATCTGGATTACTCTGGATCTAAATGTCTAATATGCACACCTTAATTTTAATTTCTTCAATATTTTTTGTGGCACACAAAAATCACAAACAAACTCAGATGCAGACATGGGCACAAAAAAGCTAGCACTGGTGGGCTACCACACATCATTCCGAACATCAACTAAAACCACCATTAAAAACAGAAAAAAAAAATGCAAAAACAGTTTTGGCGGCTGGGTTTTTATGCCAAGCTGAATCAAACTCTCTATGACTGGATCAGCCAGAAAGATCACGAAGTAAAGTAAACATCCCCCATACACTGTATACGCCAGGCTGAGGCAAAACACACACACACACACACACACACACACACATACACATACAGATGGATTGAGTTTAGCTGCAGTGTACACTGTAGGATCTACAGTAGGACTATTCAGACAAGGCAGACAGTGGGGCAAACGGACCCTAAGCTGAAGCGAACATTTAAAAAGCTCATCTGCACTGTTCACTGCAGGTTCTACAGTGTGACTATTCAGACAAAACCAGACAGCAGAGCAAACACATTTCATGTGAGCGAAAACAGCAGGCTGAGTAAATTAGACAACATCATTACTGTCAGAATTGTTTGCTGGAAGCAGGATGCAACACTAAACTATAACAAAGTTTCTTTCAGAGAAAATGATAAAGAGAAAGCCCTCATCAGACTGTTTGGCTCTGCTGCACAGACCTGGCTCACAATCAGCCCACGACCCAACCAGTTCGCTGGAGATAGGGAGGCAGATAGGGGGGCTGATTTACAGTGCACCGCCATGATTTTGATAGTTTGTTGATTTTGTGACACTGTGTTTGTGTGTATGTGTCTTGTGTGTGTGTGTGTGTGTGTGGGGGGGTGTGTCTCTTTAGTGATCCAGGAGACGGATTAAAAAGCCTGTCTGAGATCAAAGGCAGCCTCAGAGGGAGGGAGCTTTTCAGAGTTAAAGTCTGTCAAACCAGAAAGAGCTATACATGATCACACTAGTTTAAGCTTTAGTTTTACTCCATAACTTGACGACTTCTATCAAATATAATGTGTTAATCAAATACACACTGTATGCTTATAGCTTTACAAGTTTAGTGAGCGGATGTGTAGCTTTTCAGCTTTATAATACATGAACTGTAGGGCTGTGTATTGGCAAGAATCTAGCGATACAATACGTATCATGATACAGGGGTAACGATTCGATATATTGCGACACCTTAAGCAAGGCGATACATTGCGATTTTTTTATATAAAATTTTAGGAAAACTGTGATAGAATAAATAACACCAGAAATACACAATTTTTAGAATAGGCAAAAACAACACTTTCATTTTTACTGCATGCAAAATCGACATGGTTTTTGCCCAAAACTGCATGTGATTATCATAAAATGAGCCTGTCTGTAAAGGGGAGACTCGTGGGTACCCATAGAACCCATTTTTATTCACATACCTTGAGGTCCTAGGTCAAGGGACCCCTTTGAAAATGACCATGCCAGTTTTTCCTCAACAAACTTTTGCGTAACTTCGGAGCGTTATTTGTGACAAGCTAGTATGACATGGTTGGTACCAATGGATTCCTTAGGTTTCCTAGTTTAATATGATGCCAGTATCTTTAAAACTGCCCGCTACAACCTCCGAAAGATTGAATAGTGTCCGGTCCCTACAGCTGACCGTCAAGTTAGAAAAAATATACTGAGGTGCTATTAAATCGCACGGAAAAAAACACCAAATGTAATGGTGTTTTTTCCATTACTGTTATGCGAATATCAGGAGTTAAGCACATTGAGATAAACAGTTGATACAGTAGCACTTTTTCTCGCAACAGTATGACATAATCAAAAAGAGCGCCAGTCAAACCTTGAATGATGGGAAACCATGTGGAAAACGCGATCATCTCTTCAGTGGAGCGAAAGCTTCAGTGGCATTTAAGTCACATGCTTCAAGAAAACTTGCTAAGTCTGTTTCCACTTTGCACTTTGCCATGTGTTGTTTTTAATCAATACACCAGCGTTTCCACCTCAGCAAAGTGTAAAAACTGTTTCACGATATTTGGACTTTTCTTTTTTTATTCATGGCGTTTTGACTTTCATATGCACAAATTAAAAATGTGCATAAAAACACGTGGATGGAAACACACTTAGAGACATTCTACGTAAGCCATGCTTTTTCCCCCATGCTGTTGCTATGTCCCTCTGTAGTGTTAGCTAACACATTAGCCTAATGTTGACCCACGGAAAACCATCTATTCATAAATCGTTTAACTAAACAGGGTCCATATGGTCATCATATATGCTTATCAAACACAGGACAAAGAGGCATGTTTCTCCTCAACTAGTTTCTAATGTGGCATCTGATTTAATAATAATAATTTAATAATTTTCTCTGTGAAATTAATCGTTTGGTACTTTAAATTCAGTTTTAACACATCTAACCTACAACTGCAGTTATTTTCACCCCCAAAATGCTCCGTTATTTAACCTCTGAAAGTTGCAAGGCATAGTCTGTTAAGAACAGTCTGCTTGTTTTATACCTTGAATGATGATGAATTAATTGTGTCTATAAAAACTAACATTTTCATGCTGCGAGCAATTTAATAACTTCAATCTAATGTGTTTAACACCATGCGTTTGGCAAAATAAAACAAATGCTGAGCATCATTTGTCATGTCTATCATCTTTTCTAGACTGTAAGGATAGAATTTCATGTCTATCATTTTCTTTAGCGCCAAGCAGTGTTTTTGAAATGCACTGATGTCAACACTGCCTGCTTGACTCATTGCAACCAACCTTAACGCTGGCAATAAAACTGTCTTCAAAAGAACATGCAGCCTAGCAGAAAAATTCCAACAAACAGCAGTCGGTCGGCACAGACAATGCCATATTTAGCCAACTCCGATCTACCCTTTATTCAAGGTAGATTTGATTTAGTGTGAGCTCAGAACTCAGACCAATTGTAATCGGCTCAAACTTTTAAGAAATGTATCGGCCCTTAAAGCAGCAGTGGGTAGAATTGGAGCAAATATGATAAAAAAAAGTTATTTTTATAAAACAGTCACTATATCCTGAGAGTATTGCATGAGACAGGTAATCTGAAAAATCACGTGCCTCTGTGTCCTCCAGTGTCCAGATTTTACAGACCAGAGGAAAACAACCAATCAGAGCCGAGCTGGAGCTTTGCAGTCTCTGAGCAGCTGTCAATCACTCGCCAACTCCGATCAAACGGTCAAACTAGGCAGCGCTGATCAAATATGAATCAATATTCTGTTACTATAATGCTTATTTCTTGCCTCAAATGTTTTCAGAAACATCTTGTAGTGTACTGTTTAGCTGTAAAATGAGAAAAGTTCCGTTGAATGAACAGCCAATAGGAACACTCTCTCTCTCTGAAATGACCTGTGATTGGCCAAAGTCTCCCGTCACAGGCAACACATTTTAAAGCCTGAAAACAGAGCCACGAGGAGGTGCAGAAGTCTAGTTATCTCTCAGAGCACTTGAATTACAATACGCTGAAAGGTTATTATGGAATTTTTGCCCAATGATGTCAAAAATATTCTGCCTACAGCAGGTTTAATTAAGTAAATCATTATAACAGTAACATTTCTTTATGCTTTATTTTTCATTAGAAAAGACAAAAGTACTTCAGCCTCCAAAATTTCCAAGAACATTTAACAATGAACTTGAAATGTACAAAAGAAACTGTTCTTATAAATGATCTGCAGAATGCACCCAAACAACTTCATTTTTTTTTTAAAGATATTATATAAAATGGATCTTTGAATGAGTCTATACTACTACAGTACATGGACTGGCTAACCAAATTGCACAAGTTGGCACAGGAAGATGGAGGCACCGTTTACATCTGGTATTAACATATAGTTTGTATTCAGATTGTACCTTCATATTTAACCATTTTTCACTCATTAAAATGTATTCAGATTCTCTCACAAAACAAATGACCTCCATGTAGGTCTGCTCCTCACAGATCATCTTTCTGTCAAAAATGAGAATTTGGAGACTTTAAGCTGCCGTGTGAACATGCACTCATATTGCAGAAATATTGCCAGTGTAGTCTTCTTGGCTTCAATCTCATTTTGTTCCTGTCACCTGCCTGCCAAATCAGATATGATCACCATGCTCGATAAACACCCATTTATCCTCCTTTTAGACTGCTAACACTCCATGAAGACAACAAACACAGCAGAAGCCAGGAGGGAGAGGAAAAACGAGGGCGGCAGACAGATAGAGTGAGACAGAATAAAATAATAAAGAGGTGGAAACAGGAAGGAACAGGGAGAGTGAAATAAACTGAAAGGAGAGAGAAAGAGAGGGAAAAGAAGAAGATGTGTGTTAAAAGGTAGAAGCAGGTTCATACTTATCTTTCATAGACATTCCAACAGAACTATGTCATCACACACACACACACTTTTTGTACCCCAGAGACATTTTGCTACATCATAAATGTCACATAATTTAAACAGACAAGTCTATCAATTATATATCTCAGTCCAGTAAAAATAGTCTCCTTGTTGCAGCACAAACACATGAACACAACGAGGTCATCACATACTTCTCTGTCTTTGATACATCTCAAACGTCAAAGGTATTCAAATGGTGCTTTTCACCTAAAGTGATGAGTGGTGACATTTTCAAACAAAGCGTGGCCTCTAAAACCTAGACCACCCACCGTTGCATTTGATTGAGACGCTTGTCCAGAGCAAAATAAAAGAGTTAATAGGAGTGCTTTTAGTTTGTGCCAACCCTCTAAACTCCTCTCTCTCCTCTCCTTTAGATTCTTTCTTTTAGTGTCTGCACTCAGTCGGCACAAATGGAATGAAAATGACATGCTTTAAGACATTTAAAAATACTCTGCTCTGAACAATAATTTGTATGTTTTTTTTCCCACAAGAAAGATCAATTAACCACTTAAAAAAAAACTTCAAATTCCATCTCCTCTTCCTCCCTTATTTTAAAGATCCAGAATATAAATGAGAATTTCAAAAGTTTCCCTTCTGAATAAAAGATGTCTCCTACTTTACTGAACCCACGTGCACGATGGAGGTTTCAAGTTTCCACATCACGCTTGTGTATGTTGCGTGCTGAAGACTGTGATTGGCTTTAGTTGTGATGTCCTGCTGGTACATCCAGGTGTTAAAACTGAGGTTTAAAGTGAGCACAGAGAAACTTTCCCCCTGTCAGGAGATGAATGTACACATATATCATTCTGCACAGTGAAGCTCAGACATCCAAGTCAAATAACAATAATCAGAACACATTTTTGAGTGAAGGAGGGCTTTAAATTCCTCATACACTGCAAAATTATCTTTGAGTAATGTACAAGCCAGAGTAGAAGGGGACAACTATAAAAAAAAAACACTGACAATGTGTTCAAAATAAACATTCATAAATCACGTCTTCTCGAGAAGGGCCGTAAGTTAGCAATTATTTTCATTATCCATTAATCTGACGATTATTTTTCTCAATTAATCAAAGTGAATAATGCTGATTACAATTTCCCAAAACCTCCAGTTAACAAGCTCAAATGTATTGTTTTATCCGACCAACAGTCCAAACCCCAAAAATGTATTATCATATGCGACAAACATAAGCATCAAATTGTCCCATATAAGGAACTGGAACCTTGAAAAATGACTGAAACGATTAATCTATAATAATAATAATAGTTGCTGATTGCTTTTCTGTTGATCAGCTAATCAATTAATTGTTTCAGCTCTATTGTAGAGACAACCTTTTGTCTTCAAAGGATACGCGCATCACCGCAATTTACACCCCATGCAAATAATAATTCAAATAAATAAATAAGATTGTCTGCCTGCCCTGCATATTCAAAACAGACTCTTCCCCTTCAGTGCACAGTGGTGGCAAAGGCTTTTGTAAGATTCATTTAATCATGCAAAATGCTTTCACACACAGACACACACAGACACAGTCGAGGCGAGGAGTGTAATTTCAGGTGACTATACACATAGATACACATACATTATTCACAGCAGGAAATGTCCCTTTTCAACCACTTGTGCCACAATTGGGGATCTGATCTGAGTTTCAGCAGCAGTGGATGGCACAGAGTCTCCCCACTGTTTGGGGAATTGGAACCTGCAACCTTAACGCCAATAGCTCATCCTCTAACATAACAACATACAAACACGTCATGCGAAACTCACTTTTTCAGTGCGTGTGCACCTACATTTGGGTATTTGGAGAGCCTACCAACCCACAAACTTTGAAATAAAACAAACCCAGTCAGTATTTTGTGGGCTGTCTAGATCAGAAAACATGTGATTCAACAAGCCATTCAGATTTGTCTCCCTTTCTTATTAGTTGAGAACTACCTTTGCAAAGGTACGTCATATTTTTCTCGCAAGCCAATCAGAATAGACGGGGCGTTTCCAGGAGGGGGTCTTAAAAAGACAGGCGCTAAAACAGAGCATTTCAGACAGAAGGTGAATACAGGTATATTATGGGTTGGGAAAAAAATCGATTCACTTATGTATCGTGATTTTTTTTTTTTTCTGATTTTGAAATTGATCTTTTAATGCCAGAATCAATATATTGCTTCTTTTGAGTCTATGTGGAGGTAGAAGGAAGTTACCGCTTTTATTGTTATAGTCTGAGTAACGTGACGTCATAACCGTTCTGTATCGGTCAACCAAAACAAACCTCAGCCGGCTGCAGTCAGCCAAAAAGACAAAGCAGAAAACGGCGGAAGGCCTGCGTGGATACGACCTGCAGCCTCGCATTTTAAATCCACAGTGGTAAACACTACATATACAGTAAATTATGGAAACACTTTGGGTTTCACACATTGCCAGGAAAAACAGAGCTAGACATGATGGCTAAAGCGGCATGCTCACTCTGTCATGGACAGGAAACGTTATCGTATTGCGGTATCATGCGGTCAAATGGGCTGACACTACAACTGTAGCGCACCCATATACTGACATTTATGTTAAATGCATTCAAACAGCCCCGATGGGATCTGACCATGGTTGTACAAAGAGAACTGAGCTAACGGTAAGAGCTAGTGACGGACTTGGAGAAGTTAGTGGAAGTATACACGTGTGACTATGTCTGGTTTTAAAAATAAGGTGTTCACAAAGGGAACTGTATATACAAAATAATATATGGAAAAAGAAAATACCACTAATTTGTGAGTCCCTAGACGTGTATGATTCAACTTTTTCCCATGGTCTAGTGTTAAAAAAGTTAACTAAAATTGCAATAAATCATAATATCGACTCGCAATACTCACAATAAAATCACAATACTTAAAAATACATACATTGAATCTGCACCCAAGTATCATAATAGTATTGAATTAGGAGATAGGTGTATCGTCCCAGCCCTAATGTATATTCAGACAGACAGTATGAGAAATATAATGTGTTTTTTGAATATTAAAGCATGTAAACATGTTCTAGTAGAAGCTCAAAATACAAGTATGAGCCTGGAGATGAGCATGATATGTCCCCTTTAAAGCCTCAGTGACAGAATTATCCACACTGTCTAAGGTTTAACCGTGCTGTAGCCTTTCTGGCTCAAAGCCAGCGCTGCTAATGTCTTTAGAGCCTGGTCAGGCGTGATTCAGTCTGTCCAAAACTGGCAACAGCTGCCTACAAGCCACACTTTGGCGATTACTGCTTGTTGTTTCCAACATATTACGTCTTTAGTATTGCAGAAGTACTTATTTTGGTACCAGTTAGCAGTGGTATGTACTGTACTTCGCAAAATCCACACATCTGAGAGAAATGTAACAATGAAACTATTTGTTTCACTAGTAAATATGGACACTGGACACTGCCAGCTCCCTGGCACCCTAACCCGTAATGGAGACAGACAGATCTCTTCACTGCCTCTGAAAACAAGCCACAGAGACGGCACAGTGAGTCTGCATTAATGAACCTCTTCAAATAACAAGACGGTGAATCTATGTGCTCAGCTGAAGGACTGCTTTAATTTCATGTCTGCTTCACAAACAGAACATTTTCAGGCTGGCAGTGATGGTAAATATGAACACCTGCTGGGTGGGAGTCAACACCAAGCCGCCTAAAATGCCGGCACATTTCTTTGCCACGGCAGCTTGTAAATCAATCCACAGTATTCTCCATGCTGGTTTGGCAAGTGACCACTCTTGATTTGGAGGTAGGATTTTATACCTAAGCAAATCAATAGACTGTTTTCCCAGCACAGACTTCATATTCTGCCAAGCTCTAATAATCTCCCCAGTTAGCTGTATTTTCACAGTCAACACTGCCATGGACAGAGTAGTCACAGAATATATGGCTAGATGTTGCTTTTACTGGCAGGATTGCAGCAATATGTCAAAAGTGTACACCAAATTTCATACACAGGCCTCTATAGTCATTATTTTTTGAGATATTGGTATGTTGGTCACAGTCAAACATACAGTCAAAACCCCACACAACCTCTTCTCCTTAAATTAGATGGTGAAATGGTAAAATAAGTCAGTGAATTAGGGGTTTAAATTCCTCTGTGACCAGTAGATAAAAATGTTAGTTTCCTTCAGTGGAAGCCTGTAGAGATCCAGAGAATCACAAAGCACATTTTGCATGGGAAGGAAGCACATTCTTAAACAGTTATCTTTCCTGGAATTTTCCTGAGAATGCATGCTGTTTTGCAGAATAGCCAAACTTCAGTCATTCACCCTTAACAACTGATAAGCTCACAGTGGAGCTGTCAGCATCAACCAGTCCTCTGCCTTTAGCCATTGTAGAAGTACACAAATAAGTGACTGCCTTATACACAAATCCGGGGAAATACTGGAAGTAACCAAGTCGCAATTACTGCGGTAGCATTTCCCTACAATACGCACGTGTTTGAATGCAAGCGGTCCTAAGAAGTGTACAATTTTCTACTTTTACCTTTACTTTCTATGTAACATTACTTTTAATAAGTTAGGGAAGAGCCTGGCAGCTGCCCAACGTTAGCCTACCATGGTGAAACGAGTGACGTCAGCTAAATTAACACTGCTTAGCAAGCGTTAGCTTCCATTAGTGAGCTGAAGACACCGTCTGCGGTGGTCCCACAGAATAAATTAGCTTAATCAACTAACTGCGGTGTTACTGTGAAATATGACACTCCCACTGGGCAACCTAATGGCCACAAAGTACATCATTAATCGGTCAGCGGCACAAACAGCACATGTACAGTAAGTGTCTGCTAACCGTTTGAACTGACTCTCAGTCGAATGCGTCACGGTTGCTTGTAGTTACCGTAGCTGTTGAAAACACAAACAGAACATGTAGGTGTTCTCGTAAAAGCCTTTAATTTGACTTTAATCAATTTTAAATAGATACTCATCTGTGTTCATCATCTACGCTGAATATTTACGTAGGTTGCTACGTAACCATGGACGCATTCGGATGAAAATCACCAGTTAACTTGGTTAGCAGATGCTGAGGGACAACGACTAACCACCACAGTAATAGCGGCTCCGCTAGACCGTGGAACACACAGAGCGGTCGCCAGATTCATCTATAGAACATACTGGTCTGATCAGTAATCATCTCTCCTTCACTACCATTCCACTCTAGAGAGAATCTATCTGTTAAGGGAAGCTGAACTCTTTTAATATCAGCGAGAAGATCTTAACTAACTTTTATTGTTCTTTTATCGAAAGTCTTCTAACCTTTTCTTTTATTTGTTGGTTCGGTGGATTAACCATTAAGGACAAAAACAGCCTGTATAGCATTGTTAAGGTTTACTCCAAGATTACTGGAGTCAAACAAAGAGACTTGTGTTCCCTCTGGGAGAATCAGGTAGTAAAGACGGCTAAAAATATGATCAGCCAACCTCTTCATGTTCTGTCCCGAGTTCTCATTGATGCCTTCAGGCCGCCGTTATCAGGCACCTCTGAGGAGAACTAACCGTTACTCCAACTCTTTTATTCCTTCCGCTGTCAGGTTATTAAACTCAGACAGTAGTCATTTCAGGGGAGATTTTTATTGAGTTCCCTTACATGATAATCACGTAACAATGTCTATTTATTATCTATTTGTTTTCTCTTTATCTATTTTATTGCTATTTATTACATTTGATTAACTTATCTGCTGTCCTTCACCGACTTCTGTTTGTCAGTTTTACTGATCTGTGATTGACATAACATTTTGGATGTTTGTCTGGATGTTGTCTGTGTGTGTTTGTGGGGTAAGCTGTGAATTTAATTGCCCTTCTTGGGATCAATAAAGTTGTCTGAATCTGAATCTTAATCTATCTAATGTCTTCTCTCTTGTAAACGTAAACCTATACCAACCTTGCAAGTGGTATGAAAGGCCAACTACTATACCTCCACATTTATATAAACTGAGATGTGTGCTAGAGATAATCTCAATATTGGATAAAGTGGGATGCACTACTACTATGTATACTAAACAAGTAGATGATTGCTATTAGTGGGCACAGTAAACTAAAGACAACTTTGAGCTCATCCTGTTTAAAAATAGATCCATTACACAAGTGCAGTTTGAAACGTCATACTCCTGCAGCTTCTTCCCTTCCCACTGCTGTGATGGCACCTTAAGTTAAATACAAAAACGTAAAACAAGGGAACAAAATATACTTCATCCCCTACAATGATTCGGTCACCACCTGGGCTAATCAGTAACAAATGTCCTGCTTTCATTTGGCCTTAAACTGTAGTGCCAAAGACAATATTTCTGCAGCCAACGGGTAGGATAATTGCTGTTATATAAAAGGAGAAAGGAGTTGGTGATAATTCGACATCCATTGTTTTCTGAGAGCTCGATCATGCTCCGTAACCATTTGTTTTCAAAATTGAGGCGAAATTATTCTTTTGGTTGTCATTTCGTGTATTTCAAACTTAAAGGAGCAATATGTGGCACTGACAGCTGGAATTCAAAATGGGTAACAGAAGTCCAAATTCAAAACATTGGAGCCGTGGCCAGTCCGCACCTCCAGTGTGACTGGTAGCAGTTAGCGTGTGTTAGCATCACGGCATTAGCTTCTGTCCAGCAGCAGTAGTTGGAATCCCTTCACCGGCTGTGTGTCTCAAATACTCGCTGCCTTGATAACCCAGTTTCACATGGACCACAGAGAGATGTGCCAAGGCTTTTCAGGTCAGGTAGAATCTAACGTTAACGTTATCTCTGTTGATCCAGTCCGTTTGCTTGCTTCCATGGCTGCAGAAGGCTGTGTTTGCGTGTCAATTTGTTTCATACGTGGCAACGGGGCGTTGGAATAGGCAATGGACGGGATCACACAGATCCAAAACAAAAACAGACGTTGCGGACTACATTGGAAATTTTAAAAAGGAGAACATACTGGATGTAGCATTGTTGTCAGAGAAGCCAGTATTTCAATTTAGCATGTTTCCTTAATCTCTGATGACATATCATGGTAATTTTATGATTTATTACAGTAAATATATAATATATTGGTCCTTTAAGCATTCTTATGTTGAATTTATTTTAAATTTCTAGCATATCCAATGTTCTTTAACAGTCTTGCAGTGGTTATCCATTATAATATTATATATAATAACAGGCCAAATGACAATGATCATATGACATGATGTTGAGATATTTCCAGAGTCAAAAAGTGGAGTCTGCTGGCAAAAATAGTTCTTCTATTTAAAACAGATGCAGCAAACTTCAGATGTTTGGCATCAGTTCCCATACATCAAGGAGCGAGTATAGGGTTTCTTTTGCAGAGCTGCCATTATATTCAACCATCATTCCCCCATCATACAGGGAGGTTTTTTAGCTACCACTGACAGATTTCTTTTTTTTTTTTTTGATGGAAAAAAACTTTTTTTCCAGCAAATATTACACTTTCACTATCACCACACCATCACTGTTCTTATTGGTTCGTTGATTACAAAAGCAGCCACGGCTCCAACCCACAAGGTCGAGCCCTACTTAAGTAGCTCGACCTTGTGGTTTGGATCTGTTTAACAAATGTAGAGAATAATAGTAGACCAAGATTAGCCAGGTTGGGATTAAATAACGTACAAGTCTTTCTCGCAGAAGAACTCCTCAACTGCACTGAACAATTGAGCTTAGAGCTCCTGGTTAAGTATGAGTGGGGATAAAGTGCATGAACAGCAGCACAGAGGAGAAGAAATACCCCAATCTAGGCCCCTCAGAGTTGGTTTAATATCAAGAGCTGGCTCTTTCTGTCTCTGTCTCACACACACCGAGAACAGTATGGCCTCAGACCTGGCAAGCAGCATTCAAGTTCTTGGAGCAGCTTTCTCTCTAATTTAAAAGTTGATTGCCATGGGCCCTCTGTGTGTGTGACTAGTGAAATATGAGTGTGGAGAGCAGAGTATGGAGGCTTGGACTGCGTTTAGCTCTGTGTGCATGTGATTATGGGAGCGTGTGCGCACTAAAGTACTGGATCGTCTGAGTTTTTCTGCGTCTATGCATGTATATGTGCATGCGCGAGTCTGTGCGAAGGTCTAAGTGGAGCCTGTGCATACTTGTGTGTACAGAATGTGTGTGCGTATATATGTGGTTTTTGGCCACGAGCTGGAGCAGAGATCGGACTGCCAGTGAGAGCTGTCTGCAGGGAATCAGGCGAAGCGAAAGCCAAGCGGAATAATAGTACCGTTCTCTAACTAGAATGAGGTGTTTAGAGGTGAGTTTGGCTGAACGGAGCCGTACTAAAAACAGAACTGAAGTATAGACTAATGCCGGGCACACACTACATGAGAATCAAGCTGATTTTGGGCCCCGATTTCGCCCTCTCGACAATCGTCAGCAAAGCCCCATCATGGCCGTCCCGATAATAAATATTAAACATGTTCAATATTTACGATCGGATATCATACGCAGTCACGTGGGAAAGAACGATAGCCAATTGAGAACCAAGCTGACTGAAGAAGGAAGGACAACCACCACCGTAGTCATGGCGGCCGCGGCTAATGCAAAACGGGAAGCATGAAGTAGTAGTAAGATGGAGCTCAGAAATGGAGGACCAACTTGTTGATTTATGGCAGCAACGCAAGGGTTTATTTAACGTGTCTCTGTGACTTCATCCATCCATCCTTCGTGAATTTTCAGTACAAAGTACTACAAAACATCGCTAATTCTTCCTGCCCATCGGTAATTTTGGGCTTTTGACAGATGTGACAAATGCAAGGATTTTAAAGGAACAATAGTGAAGATGTAGGTGAAATCCCTGTCTCTGATTGGTTATTCTTCTTTCATCATTCATGTGATTAATCATGTGATTACATGAGAGCTACTCTTAAAAAATACTCATGTCTCACCTGGAACTACAGGTTAACTCTTGATAAATAGCGAATAACGTTTTCACTTAGAAAGTTGGCTCGCTACAGTCATCTTACAGTAAGTGCTATTCTCAGAATTTATGTATGAGCCTCCCCATTGACTACACTAACATGACTGTACAAAGCCAAACTAAATGTATCACATATGTTGCCTTGAAGCCCAAGTGTATACACTTTGGAACGTTTAGGATTTTCGGTAACACGTTATATTCCAAAGCAATATTTCATTTTTCTTACACCCTGACAGGCTCCAAAAGGCGTCAAAACGTGTAGATGTCAGCCATGCATCTTGGATTTCCCTTTCGTTTTTGGATATCCCTGTAGCCCCAGAGTCCAAAGAGCACATCTGTTCACGGAGTGTATTTCTAAATAATCTTTAACAGGTTTTTTTTGGTCACAGTGTTTATAAAGCAAAAATACCCTCCAGTTTTCCTTTTATAGAGACATAAGACTTGGGAATCCATGGGTAGGCTAACTTCCCAGAGGCAAACAGCAAGGTGCCTGGTGTCTCTCGTTTTTCCTGCTCTGTGTGTACATTTACTTTCACAGTGGTGAAGTGGTCAAGAGAGAGGAAGAGCTGATGTTCTGCTACGCGGGTTTCAAAGCCAGTTTTCGTTAATGTCATGTGAATTTGACAAACTAGAGCTTAAATCTAAGAACCATCTTCCTGCTCAGGCCACCCAGTATGTGAAGTGAAATCCATTAACAGCAAACACTTGTTATTGACAGCTAAGCTACTGCAGGGAGTGACCAGGTGTTCGGCTCCTCTCTCCACAGAGCACATAGGCCCTGTTCAGACCTGGCATAAACATGCGTCCTGACTGATCCGATCACAAGTGGACAGCTTTAAGTACGTCTGTTCACACCAGGCATTCGGGAGATAGGTGTATCGTCCCAGCCCTATCAAACTGGGGTCCACTGAAAACCTGGGACATAAACATCACAAGACTGGGTCTGTTTTACTGCCGCAGGGAGTGCAGGAGGAAAACTGTCTCCAATTGGTCAACAGACAGCCAACAGACTAGAGTCTATGAGTGTGAGCTCTTGCCTTTCATCTCTCAAGCAACCAACAGTGACAAGCCACTTGTCGATAAAAGAGGGAAAACCGAAATTGCTCAATAAAGTCGCTTGTGATTGAGCCAATCTCAGTCAAACAGCCACGTGTGATGGGGGAAACGTTACCACATACCATCCAAACTCTGGCCATCCAACCACTGATAGTGACTCCTCTGCACTGGACAACCAATAACACCTTGAGCAACTTCTGAGATTTATACAACAAACTAAATTGAATTAATTAACTAGGGCTGTGTATTGGCAAGAACCTGGCGATACGATAAATATCACGATACAGGGGTAACGATTCCATATATATTGCGATACTTTAATTTTAGGAAAACTGTCAAAAGTGTAAAGACACACCACCATATGTATAAAATCAGAGTAAAAGAAAGTCACTATGTGAAATGGCTACTATGGGGACTAACATCATTACTCATGAATACAATTGGGCTCATTGGATCCACAAGAGTCTCAGATTTCCAGTCATACCCAATTTATGCAATTCCAAGACTGTTTAGGGACCCCAGTATGCAGAAATATTGAAATACACCATTTAAGAATAGGCGAAAATAACACATTTGTACTGCATACAAAAGGCTGCATGGTTTTTTAGCCCAAACCTGCATGTGATTATCATAAAGGTAGCATGTTTGTAAAGGGGAGACTCGTGGGTACCCATAGAACCCATTTTCATTCACATATCTGGAGGTCAGACGTCAAGGGACCCCTTTGAAATGGCCATGCCAGTTTTTCCTTACCAAAATTTTGCATAACTTTGGAGCGTTATCTATCCTCCTTTGCGAAATGCAAGTATGACATGGTTGGGACCAATGGATTCATTAGGTTTTCTATTTCATATGGTAACAGTATCTTCACTCTAGCTTTAAAACTGAGACCGCTACAACCTCCGAAAGACAGAATGACGGCCAGGTCCGCCGCCGGGCCATCATATTTTTAAGAGGTTAATTAAAAATCGATACAGTGTTTGGAGAATCGATACAGTATCGCAAAACATAATATCACAATACTCATGTGTATCGATATTTTCTTTCATCTCTATAATTAACCCAGAAATCCCCTCCGTTGACAATATTTAAAGCACCAAGGAGCAAGAGTGTGACTTACAGCCACAATTCCCTGACAAAAATGTTAAATATTTTAAGTATTATGCTAAAATAAATGAAAAAAAAACAGCTTTTACATTTAATCTAAATTGTGTTATAGCCTGATTGGATGCAGGTTTGATTCTTGAAACACCCACACACACTACAGGATAATCACTACCTTAGGTTGGCTTTGATTCACAAGCACACTCATACATCACAACCCCACAGATTCATATCAAATGTGTCATTTTCTATCAATTAAAAAAACAACCACCACCAACCAAACCAATCAAATGATGACTCAGAACGGAAATACAAGTTTCCGACGCATGAATGAGACTCTTCTTCCCTGCCCTCAACAACATGCGCTCTGTACAACACAACATGTTTTCACTACATCGTCTCTTTGAAGCACCACAGGACCGGCCTGGTTGATAAACACAAGCGTATGCTGGATTTGTTGTGGGTATGGTTCACTTCACTGATTCACAATGTTACATTGTGATGCAAGAGCACAGATCCCACATTTAAAACTTCCTGAAAAACGTAACTTTGAATTTCTTAGTGGCTTTAAAATAGAAGAGTGGCATCTCCCTTTATGACGTGAACTTTGACCCACATCTGTTTAAAACGGGGAGACGTTTGAGAAAGAGCAACAAATTGGGTTAATTTGGAGCAAATGGGCTCACAGCCCAGTCTCTCTGCCTCCTTCTACATTAACCTACCTTCCCTTTCCTACTCCTCAGACGCCCCGAGGCTTCGTCTTTATGCTTGGTCTGTTTGCATTCCTGTTGAGCTCTATTTAAAGGCCTGATCACTCCACTGGCTGGAGGAATGCACATCTGTAGTGAGACCCCCGTCCCACTGTCTCTGTCTGTCTGTCTGTCTGTGTGTCTGTGTGTGTGCTTGTGTGTATTCATAATTGCAGACTCGGAGCATTAACCTTCACTGCTGCCCAGGAACTATAGTTGTGAATATAAATATACAAAAAGAAAGAGCAGTGTGAAGCCTAATGTTGTTTATCACATCAACAAGTGCTTATTGGAAGACTCATGATTTCAATGCTTCATCTATACACTGCCAAGTGTGTTTCTGTGCCAATGCAACAACAGACAGTGCAGACAGTTGAGCTTTCTATCTTACTGTCCCTATAAAAGGTAGGAGTGGGGAAAAAATCTATTCACCTATGTATCGCGTTCTTTTTACTTCAGAACATCTCTGACTCACTACATAAAGTACATGCTGAAAATCACTGAAAAACATTTTTACTTTATCAACTAGATATTTTCCAAAGTAAAAGTCCCTAGAAGTGTATTTGATTCAACTTTTTCCCATGGTCTAGTGTTAAAGGGACTGTTTGTAACTTCTTACACGTATAAATCACACGGGTCGGTGTCCCATGCTCGCATATGTGCGCTCGCATAAGCAGGAGTGTGGCTACGCTGTTCAGACTCAGACTCCAACACAAACTACACGGATCCACTAAAACCGCAAAGTTCTATCTAGTGAAGCCCGTCTTGCAAAACAGTGTTGGCCGTGGTCGGAGGACGCGGGGGAGACAGTAGCTTTGGTCTCCAGGGCCGGAGTCTCTGCTGTACTCTGCTCCTCTGCTCCTCTGTTTGCCTTCACTCAGCTCGCTGCTGCTGCTCCTCCAGACCAGCAGAGGTTTTCCGTGTCTTGTGAAGTGACGGGGCTCTGCAGCGAGAAACATTATCGTCTCCAACCAGGTGCCGGTGTCTTCCCTGTTCCTTCCGGCCGCGGTCGGGAGGCTGAAACTACGATCAGCAGTGATTCATGGAGAGACCTTTGTCTGGTCAGCTAATATTACTGCCAAGCAGGTGAAATATAGAGTGATATTGTGGTTTTAGCTGACGTGTGTCGCCTCACTGTTTCAAGCGATGCTCATTCATGTTTATTTAGAGCGAGCAAGCGCGAGCCCGAAGCTGACTTTCGTTGACTTAACGACCACAGGTGTCGATGTTGACAAGCATTTCTGATTCTTACAAACAAACCCTTTAAAAAAGCTAACAAAAATCGCAATAGATCGTAACATTGAATCGCAATACTTGTAAAATCACAATATTTAAAAATCGCAATACTTATCGAATCGGCACCAAAGTATCGTGATAGTATCGAATCGGAAGATGCATCGGTGTATGTCCCAACCCTAATAAAAAGCCAAATATACAGTGTTGCATGCACATAAACATACAGCTCACAACCCACACTTGCAACCAAAACAAACACATAAGACACAATATAATACAATATACAATATACAATATAATACATTTTAAATCAAGCCAGATTGCATCAATAATAGCAAACACTTTGATTGAGCGCTGCTACTTTCTTCCTACAACTTTTCCCAAAACAAAATTCTAAATTAACACAATTTAATCAACACAGAAAAGAAAACAGCCCAGTTTATCACATAATTATCAGACATAAAATTACAATAAGTGATATAAAAATGCCATTATGCCAATTATAAAGCATATAATTAAAAAAAACATGTAATATAACAAGTGTTCAGGGTGCCACACAAGCTAAAGAGGAGCTAGCAGCATGACACATCCCCACAGTGAATAACATTGGAGTAGTCTCCCTCTGTGTCCTCCTGTCTCCTGTCCTGTGTAGTGAGGCGGATCAACTTTTCGCCCCCCTACACACAAACGCAGTTTACTAGTCACATTAACTCCTCCTGCCGGTTTACAAACAGTTTAAAAACATCAAACTTACCTTGGAAAATCTCCCCGACTCAAACAGGCATTATTATGTTATCGCCTTCCATAGTTGGGACTTTCGTGTCGAGTTGTTCTTCGGCTCTCCCCGGACGGACTAGCGGGGCACCAGAGCAACAAAGTCGGACAAGGAGGCGGAGGAGGAGAGGAGGAGGAACCAGACGAGTCGGCCGCACACCTCATTGGAGGAGCTGGCTGTCAATCACCCGGCTTTACTTAGTGGGCGGGTCCTCACTGTAAAAAGGGATTATGGAGGCTGAGCTATCTGAGCACTGATCCCAGGTCTGAGGTCTGAGGAATGTGGCATGGGAACAAAAACTAGATACAGGCAGTTTCTCCTGGTAGCAGGATTATGATGGTTTACATCTGGATCACTTTTCATGGGGAATTTGGCATCAAACATTTGGCATTGAAAGGTGGCAGTGGTTGGTAGTTTTGTAAACTGTAAACTGAGTGCAAAACTTAAAGGGACTATTTGTAATGTTCATAAATGCTTGTTAACAGCGACACCTATGGCCGTTAAGTCAACAAAAGTCAGCGTCGGGCTCACGCTTGCTCTAAATAGACATGAACGAGCATTGCTCAAAACAGTGAGGCGACACACGTCAGATAAAACCACGATATCACTCTATATTTCACCTGCTTGGCAGTAATGTTAGCTGACCAGACAAAGGTCTCTCCATGAATCACGGCTGATACTGTGTTGGCTTTTCCTGTTTCAGCATCTAGGGCTGAAGCAGGAAAAGCGGGTCAGTGCCGGAGCTGAAGCAGGAACAGAAACGTTATCGTCTCCCGACTGCGCCCGCAGGGAGACACCGGCACCTGGCGGAGCCCCGTCACTTCACAAGACACGGAAAACCTCTGTTGGTCTGGAGGAGCTGCAACATTTATTTCTGCACAGACGTCCACTGTACATTCACTAGATATTCTCAGACCTAAACTAACTCTTCTGCAGTGTGGAGTGTGCGCGCATGCACGTCTAGAGGTGGAGCGAGACAGCGAGAATGCGCGCGGCGTGTAAGTGAAAGCAAGCAGGCAGAGGAGCAGAGAGTGCGCATGGGATCCCGACTCGGTAGATTTATACGTGTAAAAAGTTACAAACAGTCCCTTTAAAAAAAATATAATAATTAAAATGCAGTTTTATTTTATGGTAAAATGAATGTATACGAAATGACCAAACTAAGTATGCAATTTTAACAACACAGCATAGTGTGAGCTGTGCTTGGTTTCGTACTGTCCAGATGTGGCAGTAAGTCCTCTTTTCATATATGTAAATAATGCTAAAAACACAAAACGTCTCCCTCTCACTCACATCTGAACTGTCACTGTCAAGAGTCTCTAAAAAAAACTAGGAGACACATAGCGTAGCCTGCATACATACAAATATACATGCAAATACACAAAAACAAATAAACCCCTCCATGTGGAATAATGGCATTTCTGGATCTGAAATCATAATTTCATATAAAAAAGCCAGTAATTTAACTATAACTTGACAATTACTTTTATCATTTTTATCATTTTTAATTAAATTAATATAGTTATTATATTTATTATTATTATTATTATTATTTTTATTTTTATTTTATTTTATTTTTATTATTATTTTTTTTTTTATTAATTTCAAAATAATTCCCAAGATCAAATTGTATTATTGTTAATATGTACTGCTAACTCAAGAAAAACATTCATGTCATCCTTCCACTGTTCAGGACATATAGCACATGAGGGACAATTTGTGTAAAATGTGTTGTCTCCCACTAATTATATACATATGTGTACAAAAGGCACTGAATATAGCAACCATAGTCCACAAATGTTGTTTTCCTCAACCAGATCATTACAATCAAACAGATAACGGTTGGCTATATATATAACATAGCCTACTATTTTCACAACAACAAGCTTTTCCAGGTTTTACTCAGTTATCCGGTTATTAATCCTACTCCGTGAGACCCTGATGTATTTATTTATGTTTGTAGCTTACCTGTTCTGTGATGAGCACAGAAACACATTAAATCCATTAATGGTCCCAGTGCTCTATGCTTTAGCAGACAATAAATTGGATGATGGTGACATCTCATTATCCAAAGCGTTGACCTTTTACCCTCCCTCGTGAATGTAAATGGCAGTGGAAAAACACATCTGTCAACGTCACACAGTCTGATGCGACTCTAAAGTCTCATCGTCAACAAGCACTGAGGTGTTTAGGCTTTACAGAGGTAAAATGTGTTGCAGTTTGGTCAAATTGGTTCGCATTCAATTGTGCAGGTGTGCCTGATAAACTGGTAACTCAGTCTATAGTGGAATATCTTAAGTTTTGCATGATTATGGCACATTTCATATAGATTTCATTAAAGATTTTACTGTTCATTATAGGTCCAGTAACACATATACTTGTTTTTCATGTCATACCAAATATACATGTAAAATGGGATGGCCATAATGATATAAGAACAATGCTATAAAAGTATTTCTTCAAAGAATATAAACTGTACATTTAGCAACATATCAATATTTTAAGAATCCGTTACAATAGCACACAGCAGTAGAAGCTGTACGCTGTCTTTTAAATTGTTTCTTTGTGAAGTAACTTTGACCTTTGACGTGGACAGACTGGACAATTTGAATAAAGACTGTGGCAGTGTTGACGTCCAGCCCGCTCACCAGGCAAGCAACACTGATATCATTTATTCCATTGAAAAGGGGGATTTCCAATTTGAGCAACTCCAGCCATCCCATTTACTGACCTCTGACCTGTCCGTTGCAGCTGGGAAGAGTTACAGTGTATCTCATTAGGGACAGTGAAGACAAACCAGTCGGTCTTCCTGTATGTTTTTTTTTCACTCTGTATCTATTTATAAATTTATATTTGCTTTCATTTTTAGTTTTGGCTGTGTAATCTTGTACAAGTTCTGAGGCTGTAGTTTGTGTTGTTAGACTGGACTGCATCTGCTCCTTGTTTTCCAACTGCTTGACCATCTGCGTGGTTCTTTTCTTTTCTGTCTTTTTGTCTGTCACTTAGTCTATCTGCCTGTCCATCTGCCTCACTGTATGAGCCAATGTACCTGTCAGTTTGATCCCATCTGCCTATATCCTTTATCTCACCTCTTTTTATCTATACTTCCTCTGTCACAGGTGTTTCTTTATATATCATTTAGCTATCTCTATTTATGTTGCATTTACATTTAACTACACTTACCTTCCACCCGATCCTAAACTGGCTAGTTTTGCATAGTTCCCCTACTTAAAATCCTATATTTTGTAGCTGAAAGACACAGCAACTATTGGGGAGAATTAACTTATAGATCATTATTTTTTAAATTGAAATTGACTGCTCATAATGTGTACTTATTGTATTCAAGCTCCTCTGTTATCAAACACAACTGTTGCATTCTTTGACTATGAAAATGCAGTCATCAGCCACCTGTTGCATTATGGGATACAGTGTTGCTCCCCCCTGCTGGGCATTCTTACACATTACAGGAGATGAAACTGCAGACAATGATGTATGTGATTATGTTGCAACTGTGTGTGTATGAAGGTTTATATGCTGTTAGAACCTATTTAGATTTTTAGCAGTATGCTAAAAAAGCAGCGCCAGATTATTTTCATGGATGGAAGTCTTACTTCAGTGTGAAGGAAGTTCCCCTATTTTGCAGTGTTAACAGCACTGCCTGGATCCATTAAAAAAAAAGAACTTATTTGTTAGTCATTGTTTCATAAACATCTGTTGACAAGCTTTTGACCATGCCAACTAACTAACAGGCAAACAAACAACTATTCATGCTACCAACAATGCCCTCATTCAAGACTTAAAACTTAGAGCTGAGAGAATGGAAAGCTTCATGAAATTTAAAAACACATATAAAAAGAGGACTGTGACTTTTACTGATAAAAGTGGATATGAGTACTTTCAACCTCATATAGCCCATGTAAAATCACAATGTATATTGATACATAATATATGGATTCATAAGGTTGTTGGTATATTGTTGGAGTCATATAACTGTAAAGGAGTTGCTCACAGCTATTGAAATCTTTAAATATAAACTTAAAAACTATACCTATTCAGCATGGCCTTTGATTAAGAAAGGTTCTTATCTTATTATTTTATTCACTTATTTTATTGTATTTAAGTTGTATAATTATATTATATTTTATTTTTTTATTTTATTAATCACTTTTTTATTGTTATTTTATTAATCACTTATTTTATTGAATTTAAGTTGTATAATTATATTATATTTTATTGTTATTTTATTAATTACTTATTTTATTGTTTTATTAATCACTTATTTTATTGTATTGAAGTTCTATAATTATATTACATTTTATTGTTTTTTAATTATCACTTATTTTATTGTATTTCGGATTGTCAGTCATCTGTGAAGCACTTTGAACTGCATTAACCTGTATGAAAGGTGCTGTACAAATAAAGTTTGATTGATTGATTGATTGATTGATTGATTGATTGATGGATGGATTAATTGATTGACAGTAACAATCCCACACAGGATTTTCCGTCAACTCTGCAGCTCTACAGAGCTTTTTAGCGTCGTTTAGCTCATTGTCTTGGTTTGGTTCAGTTTCCCTGCTCTCATCAACTTCATTTCCAGCAGCAGCAGGAAGCTGTTTTCAGCAAAACAAAAAAAAAGCTCAAATAAATCAAATGTACATTGCCTGACCTGATCAGCACCAAACAGCAGACATGCAAAGTCAGCGACTAGCTGGTGAAGAAAGTGTAACAAGAATCAAGAGCTAAATTCTCTCTCTTTCTTCTATATTTGTATGCCTTTTTGATAACAACAGTAGAAAGGTGACAAGTGGGAAAAAGGGCACCCCAGCCAGATATGTTTTTTCTGTGGTTGGTGGAGACCAAAACAGAGCTAAAAGGGAAATTAATATTAGACTTACATTCATCAGGTGGCACATCTCCAAACAGGCTGTTCTCATACACCTTTCGTAGCCATACCTACGAAAAGTAATGCACTGTAATTCATATTTATCCCACAAAACCAGGAAGTATAAAGAGCAGGTCTGGACTTACGCCCAGGAGACCGGTGTTTGTACCCGGTGTGAAACCAGAAGTCAACTTTGATATATTTGTCATGTAACTTCGGTACTTAATTCACTCACTTCCAGAGTTATTTTAACCCAAACCACGATCTTTTCCTAAACCTAATTAAGTAGTTTTGTTGCCTAAACCTAATCAAGTGGTTTCCCCTGAAGGCAGAAGTTTATTTTGAAAAGACTAGAGCGGAAACTGACACATGCGTCACATGTTGCTGGACATTTGTAGGAAAACGAACGAAAAAAGGAGGAATCATTTGTTGTAAGCTATCATACGAACTGTTGTATGAAGATATGTTAGTCCAAATGAATGCTAATCTTGCTATGTGTCTGCTGGATGTGTAAATGGGCAATTGTTTGCAAACATGGTAGCCTTGAAAACTTCATAAAGCCATAATATGTCAGGGCTGCCTGTCTAACAGCTTGTTGTGGAGGTCTTCTGCCCCCTAGTGGCCCAAATAATCAATTCTTTGGCAGGCAATTGCCCATTGCTTTTGGGTTAAATTATGGAGTGTACCTCTCTCATTTACAGGCATGCAATCAGCATTTATGAGAATGAGTGAGAGGCATCCTAAAATAAAAGCCTCCCTTCCAGTTAATTAATTCCACTCAGCTCGACTTGCTGACGTTTGTGCATTTATTCACTGCTGTTAGAATACTTTAAACCCTTTTATCGCATAATAACAAATGTTCTGGACAGGGTGTTGGCGTTCATATAAATGATGTGTGATGTGGTTCTGTTGTGTGGTACAGTTTGCACAGTGACTCACTGCCAGCCAGGCAAACTGAGTTTGAGTCACACCTCCACAAAGGGATCCTGTTCACTCTTGCAAGCGACATGTAAACATGCATCATATTAGCAGGTCACAGACCCACATGAATGCACACAAAGAGCACAGAAAGACACAATGGCACACATCTGACACTCATCCCTACCTACCCAGACTCATAATATAACAGTGTCTGTCACACACACAGACCAAAGCCGCTGATGGTTGTTAAATCCCTGTATGACGTCATTGCCAGGCAGTGGCTGGGTGTGGTCTCCACTGGCTTGTTAAACATACCAGAGCTTAAATGCTCTACAGCCATTGCCACTCACTGACGACACCCTGCCCCCTCCTTCTCTCTTCTTTTCTGGCATTATTTATCTCAGTCTGGCTCACTGTTGCTCCAGCTTTCACTAGGTGAAGTCCTATTTTTTTTGCAATATTAGAAAGGTAAATATCATTTCTCTCTTTGTAGCCTTTTCTATATCATGCCATTTTCTGTCTCTATTGCAGCATTTTAAGTTGACCTTTTTCCAATAACCATCTTCAATGTCTCCTCCCTTTTTTACTGCTTTCTCTGTGGACCCAAACACCATCAGTTTGCTGTAGATACTGTGGGACGTCTGCAAGTTGGCAAACCTTTTTGTGGAGATCCAGTCTTCCCCCCTTGTGAACAGACCAGCACAGTTTGGTGGTGGTTGATAAGAAGTGAAGATGTCTCTCCCGTTGGCAGTGGTGATATGTCTGTCAGCTATCCAGCTGTGCTTGGGAGATCAGCCTGTGGAAGAAGTCGTCACAACAAGTAAGTACTGATATGGATAATAAATATAGAGTATAGAGATGGGGAGTTACAGAGAGGCAAGAGAGATAAAAGAATATTATAAGACAGAATAAACGGACCTACTGTGTTTTCTGACTATTGGGAGAACAGTAGCTTGATATCACTTTCAAAAAGTGGTGACAAAATTGAATCTTTACATGAAAACACATCAAGAAACAATTTTTTTTGCTAAACGAAATTTGTAGATTGAAAGGGTAGGTATTTTTAAAGCTCCACAACTACTAGTTACAACTATTTATACTGTCCTGATGTCATTACCCTGCTAGTTACACTACATATTCATACCTCTATTCTTATGACCTAGATGGTCTTATATGGGTGACCTTAATTAATGTCAAGGGGTCTATTGCCCATAGAGATAAAATGCTAGGAAAAGCAAATTTTGACACTTTTATATTTTGTGCTTATTTTAAATCTGTGATGGGGACAGCCCTCATCAAAATAGTGTGAAATAGTAATTTACTGATTTATTTCCCTAATTCTGTTGAGTGCCCCCAATAAGGTCTGATGTGGATAAAGGAAAATAGAATTTAAGTCAAACCAAGTGAAGCATGAGCTCGGAAAGGAACTATATACAACTGCCGTCGAGTTTCTATTATTTAAAGCTAGGGTTGGTAATGTTAGAGTACACAAGACATTAAAAAAAATATCCAACTGAAAAACCCAGCCAAGTGTTGCCAACTATTTTCCAATGAAAGTAGCTGGCAGCACTAGCTCCAAAAGTTGCTAAATCTAGCGAGACAGTCGGCAAATCGACAACACTGACAGTCCCGCCGTTAAGGCCTCCCTCCAAAGCCACTCCCCCAAAATAGACATATCATAATGAATGTAAACAACAAACATGGCTATTGCCAGCGCTCACAGCTGTCAAGCAAGCAGCTTGTAGGCAGGCAGGTAAGTAGCCCGTCCAATCATCTCATTATGGCTGGATAAAATGATTAGACGGGTTGATTACAGACCTGTGACAGCCACAGATAACAGATTTTTTTCTTTTTTTTTTTAATCAGAGCATTTGATTTATTGATTGCTGTCAGGATGTAATGAGAATTTCAACTAATATAACAAAAAATAGGAACAACAACAACACAGGGCTTGCAAGATGAAAAAGGGCAGGTTATAGGCTATAGGTTGATTGACAGGACAATACAACTATGCAACAATGACTGCAGCAGCATTGGCATCCGAGTCAGACCAACAATCTAGAAACCAGCCAAACAAAACAATTGTAGACTCTGCCAATTTAACTTTGTGTGTTCATATGCCACTTTTCTAATACAATGAAATGACACAAATACACAATTCGTATAGCACTTTACAGAGGAACCATAAAATAAAAGATATAAATAAATAGTATATACACAATTTAATTAAAAGACATAATACCAACAACATTAGGCAACAACTCAAGGTAATGACAGGGAAGTCAGCTAGTTTATTTCCATCAGTGGGTAAACTCCCCAACTGACCACTCACCACAAACAGGAAAAGCACAAGTACATATACTGAAAAACATGCAGTAGTAATTAAACTATGAGCAGATTACCATGGCTATTAATCGTTTCAACTCTAGCAATAACATGATTCAACCTTAAATGTTTACAAACAATTAAAAGAAATTGCACATTGTGTCCTTGTATGACATAATGGCAAAATGCAGTAACTTGTGCATTCATGTACTCAGTCTGTAGACAGTGACTCTTTCTGGTTGGGTACAGTGAGTCAGAGGGTTTGGCTTAGCCAGCAGTGAGAGAAAGTCTTTACTGGTCGGATACTATTTAATTTGGCAGAATTGGAGTTTGGTTTGGGAGTGTTTGGGAATGAAAAATAATCCATCAGGGCCACTCAGTACCAATTCATCTAATTTGTCCAACATCAGTGCATGGCTTCTGTTAGTGAAATGGTTTTACTGAGCAGAAAAACATTCTGGTTAGTTCAGATTTGCACTCTACATGGTGTACACTATGAAATACTCAACAGGATCAAACATAAATGGATATATACATCTATATATATTAGATATATCTATAGATATATTGGTTAAAAGGTAAATTATGTAAGATTCGGTTGTCATTTCATGGCTGTGTTGGTCTTCCCATTGGTCGATTTTACATACTTTGTATTTTGATCTTACATAATGTGCCTTTAAAGAACCTCACATTAAGTCTTATATGGAGGAAACAAGCATTGTTGCACTGACCACAGTGTTTAAAAGTTCAAGCTTGATGTCTGATAACCAACTGCAATCATGGGTGTGATGTGTTGCACCTGAACACGCCTCAACATGTATGTTTTGTTGGACTACAATGCTTAGAATGCATGGACATCTGTGCTTGACAGGGTGGGGACGAAACATGCAGCAACCGTTACATGACAAAAAAAACAGGAATTTCAACCAATGCTTGGTTACTCCTTGAGACATGCTTGAAACTGAAATAACATCAATTTGGATGATGTCACCAATTATCTGCATGGGAAAGTACACGACGAGCATGGTGACATCAGCATGGTGACATCATGTTGACATCAGCATGGTGACATCAGCATGCTGACGTGCTCACAATGCCAATGATAAAATGTTTAGATTTGATCTATACATCCATTATCTGTAACCACTTCTCAGGGTTGCGGGATGTCTATATTTAGCAGGTATAATATTTATCATGTCCACCGTTAGCACTGCATGCTAACATGCTAAACCATTAGTTTAGCATGTTAGAATGCTTTGCTAATTAGCACTAAATTACATTCAAATTCAATTGTTGAACCAGATAAAAAGTGCAGGATCACCAAAATTAGAACAATTCATCCTGACGATGACATGAACATCTGTACCAAATTTAACGGTAATATATTGAATAGTTATTGAGAAATCTACAACAAACACACAACTTTTAACCAGGAGACCGGTGTTCGAGACCGGTGTTTTGTTTTGTAAGTTACATTAGCGACGTTTGTCACGTGTTTTTCAGGGATGTTTGAGATGTGTTTTTCATACTTATGTTACGTTGTTTCCGTATGTATTTTACGTACTTATTTTAAGCACAACCATGACATTTTTCCTAAACCTAAGTGAGTGGTTTTGTTCCCTAAACCTAACTGCAGACGTACATACAAATGACAAGCAAAAAGTGGCATACAAAGTCTAACATGTGTTGTTGTGACACACAGGATGTCTGTGTAATGTCATGCTATTTCTACGCCTTCCCCTTGCACCTCTAGAGCTACACCGCTATTGTTGTGGCTAAAAACTGTGTAAAACAAAAAGAAAACCAACATCATTTTTTACTGTCTGGGCCACCCAAGGTACAAGAGCTGCAACTATTACTGTATATCTAAATCCCCCCTCTCTTTCCTTAAGAAAATCTGCTTTTTATTCTTGGCCTGATGATTGCGGCTTGGTTTGGCAGAGCAGGGAAGACGGCTTGGCAGTGATCGAGTAAAACTGGCTGAATCCAGGGTTTAGTTGTCTTAAAGTTTCCAAGTCTTTGACTGATGTTCTGGACTGAAACAACAAATTTTCAGGATGAAGGAGCATAAAAACCCCAAAGGGAACACACAGAATCCTAACACTGACTGATTGCGCCATTGGAGTGGAGCGTAGGAGTGCATTTGTATGGGTTGCGCAAGTTCATTAATATACATCTTTATGCTGTTATTTTACCGAGAACATAAAGTACGTAACTTAATTATCATTGTATCATCAATAGCCATGCAGTAATGTGAAATTTACCGTATGTCTGTGTTGTATTTCCTCATAGAGAAAGTGCCTCTGCTGGGTGGCTGGTTTGAAAAGAGTATAGACTCAACCGAGGTTCAGGAGGCAACTGAACATGCTGTGAAGATGTACAACACCGAATCCAAGAGCAAGAAGATGTTCAAACTGGTCTCCATCACCGCTGCTCAGAGTCAGGTTAGATTCATCCGTCAGAAACAAAAGGAACTCACATGCAACACACCATGTCACCACCATCTCATAGTTCTGTCTGCTCGTCTTATTAGGTGACCAATGTGATCAACTATAAGATCGACGCAGTCCTGGCAAAAACCAAGTGTCATAAGACTGATAACAATGACCTGAACAGCTGCACGCTTGAGAAAAAGGTAAATTTGTTGTATTTGTTAACATCTTTCATAACACAAAGACTGAAAATGACATATTGCCTTTTACAGTATGTTAGCTTTTGGAGATTTCCCAATTCATATTTAATATTTGTTGTTGTCTCTCTCTCCGCAGCATGTGAATTGCCACTTTGTTGTGACTTTCAACCCCCGCAACAACAAACATGAGCTGCAGACACAGAGGTGCAGGAAAATTGTGGATAAGGCTTAACTTTTTTTAACAGGGTTAACTTTTCATAGTTTGGCTCTATAGCTTTGATTACCTTTTTGCATTTTGATACAATGTTGATGTTTTTTTTTTTTTCTGAATACAAATTTTGCAGCTGTTTTTAAGTGCTGGATGTGTGATTTGGTACATGGACAACTTGTAACAATGACACATCATGGTCTCAATAAAATTAGTTTTGAAAAGAGCTGAGATTCTTTGCGGTTTGTGATTTTATACATTTATTTTCTGTCTTTTTATTTTTTGGTTTTGTATACTGTCAAAGAAAACACTTATGATATGCTTAAAATGATTTCGTATGTGAGAGATAAAAAACTACAACTCATGATTAAAGGTGTTATAGGCAAGAGGTCAAGAACATGTGAATTTTCATATCAGTATTGATTTAATAGGTGGGAATTTTTACATAAATGAATCAACAATATGATAACACACATTGCCACTCGTGAAGTTTTGGAGATATCTTGTGAAGATCAGTCATAACAAAGAACACAGCCTAACAGCCTAACACAGCATAACACTGTTCCTATAATTCAAACCTTCAATAACTAAAAAAGTCACAATGGAAAAAGTGCAAAGTTTACATGGGGTGCATGATATTAGTTTGAATGACGTTCATTCAATCAAGCAGAAAAGATTTAAAGAAATACATTTTAACACATTCCAGGAAAGACAGTACTTTACTGTATCTTTAAGAATTTCTATACTGACTGCATTGGTATAACTTATTGATCCTGAGGATATGAATATCAGACATATCATCCCTCTGCCCAATTGGCACAGAGGAATCTGGGATGGGAGTAATGGTGTCCGCTCCAAATGTTGATGAGAAGGCAGTCCTAGAGAAAAAAATGTAATAAACAAAAAATTTTCCTCATTCATTTTATTCATAACAAATGCTGGAATATTTAATAGTCATGCCAAAAACTACTTAAATATATTTCAAAGAAATGGTTCCTTTTGTGATTGCCACCTGCGCTCATATAACATTTTACAGTTAATTTACTGTAATTTAGCTTCACATGTTGGTGATAATAATAATAATAATAATAATAATAATAATAATAATAATGTTGTATTGACGGCATGTTGCACCGCCGTTTTTCAGGACTCTGACAACATAAAAATGAATAAACAAAATAAAATATCTCTCTTACAATAGTGCCATTAATGAGATAAAGAGATGTTACCTTCCGTAATGCATAACAGAAGAATAGTCATATGGCGTGTTCAAGTTGTTGGTGTCCATTTTGTGGAAGTTGAAGGCATTTGCTGTAGGGTAAAACAATACATCAATTACAAAATTCGAGTGAACATGAATGAGTCTCAAATTTATCCTACAGTAGGAATTTCTTGTACAACTTCACCTACTTCCAAGGTGTATTGAGAAATGAAATAGTCTAGTTAGGTGAAAACTCTAGCAACACTGATAGTATGAAGAACAACATTAAGACAATACAATGAAGTTGTTCTTATTTTGACCCTTCCAGATTATCCTTAAGGCCTTTACACACCAGGGCCTTTACCATGATATTCTTACCCTAACCCTAACCAATCTCACTCCTCATGCCTAAACCTAACCAATCCAACCAATGAAGGTAGCGAGTACTAGCCAATCAGAGGCAGAGAAGGGAGGGTCATGTCTTCGCTATAGCGGAATTCATAATTTAGCTATCGGGAGAGCACCCAGAGAGAGACCCAGAGCAGCGTCAGTCTGTCTGAGGTAAATCGTAGCTTACAGCCTTTCCCTTTTCCTGAGTAAACAGTTACGCAGTGCATATGTCTAGGGCTTTTATTGTGAAAGGTAAGACCGTAAGTAGTGGATCTGGTATGCACTGCCGTTGTGAATAATAAAGTTTGCCATCTTGATCAAAACTACAGAGCCTCCTTGTTGTTTTACACTATAGTGTACGTTTTGAATTTGTCCTTTCCGCACAACTTGATTGGTCGATACCGTTATTTGCGGTGTGTAAGCTCAGAAAAATGGACCTTTGGTTGCTTGGTGGTTGCTTTTTTGCTGAGTAATATTTGCGTTCTGTGGGAATATAAAAAATATACTGATGTATGAATTAATCGTACAACAAAAACCCTGTTAAAGCCTTTACAGTAAAATCAGATGGAATTTCGCAAATATATTATTTCGCTACACTAAAGAGACGTACAAACTCATTTTTGGCCTCACATCTATTTTTCCTCTCACATATGTTTTCCAGCTCTCATATACATACACATTAGATGTTATTAAGAATTTATATATCAGGATGATTATATTCTCCCTTTACTCTAATTGGTTAATCAGTATGTGTTCCCAGTTCCATATAAATGACTACATACAGTATATAGTGGCCAATTGTGCGGCGGCATTGGAACTTAGAGCTCACCTCCTGGTACATTTTCCCAGTTGATCCTGACATACTGGTCCCTGTCGCTCCGAGTGTGCTCGTGGTGGAAGCCGAGTGCATGGAGGAGCTCGTGCTGAATGATCCCATGATTAAGACAGCCATACACGGACAGAGAAACCAGCTGCTTGCCTCCGTCTCTGCCGATGAGAGACCAGCAGCTACTAAAGAGTAAAAAGACAGAGAGACAGCAGGTTTGAATCCTGTAAGGCTGGTTGTATTCATTACACTGACCGATCACCTCTTCCGCCCTGCACTCACCCCATTTCACTCTTAATGCGGAGGTAGTCCGACTGGCCACGATGAGGAACAAAGCGGATGCAGGTTTTTTTTGTGGAAAGTTTCCATAGCTTTCTCAATTGAGGCCTTTTCGCTATTAACTGCAATGA